>JAQMCX010000027.1:1193837-1220384 GCA_029814765.1 Acanthurus leucopareius
AAGTCTACTCCGCCTCCAGAGGACCGGCCACTGTCAGTATCCACAGCGGATGTGAGGAAAGTCCTGCTGAAAGTGAACATGAGTAAAGCTGCTGGGCCTGATAACATCCCTTAATACATGTTAATCCCTGTTAATACATAAACAAATTTTCATTGACCAGATGCTCATACACCAGTGAAGGAGAAGGAATTTTACTCACAGTGTCCAGTAGAGGCCTCCATCTTTGCCTACAGAACTAGGGTTACACGATCATAACCTTTGTTTTGCCAGTCAGATGCTCCACTGCTGCTTTGACCATGGAAACAGCAAACATCTGTTGTCTGCTTGCTAGCAGCAAAAACATTTTAAAAACAAAAGTCCCCAGAGACAGCAAGAGAAAAAATAGACACATTAAAAGGCACAATGTCCCCTTTTCCCAGGTAATAATAAATTATAAAAGAACATGGTAAAAGATAATGATGAAGTCATAAAATGACCTGACTCCTAAACACATCTTTTGTTACAACCTGTGTTACAACTCAATGACAGCAACCAACAGACAGTTCAGGAGTGAGAATGAGAAAGTCAAGGTCAGTGATAGATAGGTGTCTGCTTATTCCTGCATGCTTGGCTACTCAGTAATTGAGTGTAATTAAATGCTCTGGTCCAGCAGGGACCTAAGCTGGATGGACCTGGTTTGGGCTCAAAATGAAAAGTGTTATTTAATTTGACGTGAGTATGTGTGATCTGCAGGTGTAAGAAACTCTAAGCAGTCACCACATCGCCAGTCAGATGGGAATTAAATCTTACTGCAGCACATGAGTCAGGCCACATTAATAATACACTGGCTGCCCAGTGGCACTGAAAGATTAATATTTGTGATAAGGGTGGCTTTAATTGATATGACAACACTTCCTCCATATGTCAAGGCCGGGGAGACGGTGCTGCACGGCACAGTAGGTGGGTTATTTAATGTGATACAAATGGAGAAGTTGTAAAGGTCGTGGTAGATCTTAAACATTTTTTTTTTTATTTATTTTAATGTGGGGGAGATTATGTTCAACCTGCTCTGTTTGACTCTTTTAACACTACTGAGGTTTATTTTAAGCCACGCTACCTGAAATTTGGTACAGATACTCATTTTCCCCAGTAGATGAATCACGTTGACTTTTAATCCGTGACAGTAAACTTGACTTGAATATAAAGATGAATAGTCTAAAGACAACCTATGTTTCTGAATCAAACTTTAAATAAAAAAGATGTCAGTGTGAAGCATGCATAAATGGTAACATCATAAATATAACAAGGCACATATTTTGGTAGTTAAATTTGGAATTTGGAACAACTAAATATGGTGGACACCTTAAGACAAAATGTGAAGGCTACTCACTACAAGTTGGACATATTTCACCACAATTTACAGCTGAGTAACACATGTTCTTCCTTTAAATCCTCTCTGGCAGCTGACACAACTGATTATATGCTTAATTTAATAGATGACACCCTTAGGGCAAACACATTTAAATCAGTACCTTAGATACATTTTTAATATTGTAAAAAAAATAAAAATAAGCATCTTAGTAGTTTTTGTAGTTAAAGTAGGTACTGAAAAATTTTCTAAAATTGTTCAATTTGTATTAACTGCATTGCATTTTAGGTGGTACCACTGTGTTAACAGTTAATGGTGAGAATATTAAAAATGTACAGACTTTTCATAGAAATAAATGATGAAGAACTACTATACTTACTGATCAGCTAACTCATTAGCTAATTTATTCCCAATATTATTTAAAAATACAACAAGGTCCAAGTCGAGGGGTCTGGGGAGACTGTTTTTTTTTTCTTTCCCAAGGCCGGCAAGTGGCTCATGCTGGTTTTAAATCCCTCAAACTCTACCATTAAAGCCTAGCCAGAAAAGCAACAAGCTCTCATACTATTCCAACAGAAAAACCAACCAGGAATATGAAATTCAACACAAAACTTTTCAGTACTACATGAATATCCCCTCAGTGCTCCCTCAGATCAACACACCCACCTGCTCTTCTTAAAATTCTGGCTGGCCGGTCATATCATTTGCTGACCACTGTGGAAAGTGGCTGGATATAGAACATGTAAGATCACTTGGAAGACTTATACATTGTGAATAATGTTAGGTCAATAAAATAATATCACTATAAAACATCTAGGTGGAACCAAACCCAGCTGCTAAAATTTAAAATGAAAAACATTTCATTACTGACAGTGGGCAGTATGCTAATTAGTTTTTCTATAATTCAACACACAAAAAATTATAGATCCTTTTTCATTGTCACTATTTTTATGCAAATAAAATTGGATTTAGAGGACCTCAAAGGTAATGAATGCTTTTGAAACTAAGACAGTCAGTTCAACAAGTAATGTCAAGTGCATGGAACAAATTCGTAGTTAGATAATCTTTCATTTACTTTTATTACTGCACAAAAATTCCTATAAAAGTAGACAGTATCTGTTTTAATAATCCTTCTGTGTAATAGTGTAATTACTTTCTTGCTGATTGTGGGTTATATCATTTTAAAAAACTCCCTGCTGTCATATGCAGTATGCTCTGATGAAGACATTATTCCACAATACCTCAGTAGACTTGTCCACACCAGATGATCAAAAAATAAGGTGATTCTCACTCATTCATCACCAGCAGAGTCCTATATTTTCTCATAAAGCATGACAGAAATGCCAAACATATATTCACCAACAGTGTTATGGGATTTATAACTCCTTCATCAAGGAACCAGAAAGACCTCATTAATTATTTAACATGTAGCAATTACATATTCATTGGTAATTAGTACAAAACCCAAAAGAATATGGAAGTGGGACACATTACCACAACCATGTATGATATTTGTGAGCCATTACAATATGCTTCACACTAAGGATGACTGTTATTCAAATGGGTCGATTCCACCGCAGCTGTTCATGTTTAAGTAGAGAATAAGGCAAAAATGGAAGCAAAGCAGGTTATCTCTACAGATACCCTACTGGTTACTGCTGTATATTAGTAATAAAGTGTTTAAATTTGTCTAGGTACCTTTTGCAAGTACATTAGGACCAGCAAACTAAAATCTTTACTTTAAATATTTTCACTTTCACAACCTCTATCAATGTAAGTCCATGTAAAGTAATAATAACAATTATGCTCTGAGTTTATCATACTTCAGACAGATATGTTATTACCCACCAAGCCAATCTGAATGACTAAAAGAATCGCTATTTATGTAAGATAAGCTCTCAAAATTTTGGGAAAATCAGCAGTTTCTCTGCTCTGAAATGCTGGGGGCATGTCCACTGAAGCAGAGGAGACCACACCCAAACACTGCTGCTCTGAACAGTCAATGGTTCACCAAGGTTCGAAATGGATGCTTCCACCTGCTTTATCTACCTAATTAGCAATATGTATAAGCTAGTATAGTGTAATAAGAGTGGTGTGGTTCCTTTGAGAGACAGGGCAGTGTGTGCATGTGTGAGTGGTCGAGCCAGCGGGTATTACAAGCATCAGAAAATGTATTGGAGTATACAGAGCAGAGCAGAAAAATTAGTCTACATGTGACAGTAAGTGTGACGGCTTTACTGACTGAGAATGAGCAGGATAACCACTTACGCTAGCCATGCTTGTAGTATTTATAATGCTACAGTGTAAGGGGAGGAGTTATGCAAGTAGGTCTGCAGTGCATCATGGAGCCTTAAATTAAGGAGCGCCCAATATAACTTAAAACACTAAAACAATATGAAACCTTTAAATGGTCTAACTCTGAAATTTAGCACTATATAAAAATGATTCATTTTACATGTTTTCAACAATAATTTTTCAACATTTTTAAAGTAGTGAATTTCCTTTACATGGCCTTTAAATAACAACAAATTTGTGCTTCTACAACCTGTCCATCCTAAACCAAAAATTAATAAGTTGGTAAAAGATAACTGTTGTGATTTTTAGATAAAAATCCCTACTGTTATGTTTCAGCTCATTAGATAGATGTAAAAATGCAAAAATGTTTTGCTAGTGAAACACAAATACAAGCCAACAGAAATGAAAATGAATATCTGATTTCTAAAACTGTAGACTGATAATTAAAACATATTTACGTTTAAAAGCTGCCTTTGACTTTATTACACCCTGTCTAACTCAGCTGTTATGGCCATGGCTCGAGGAAAGGAAAGAGGTGTCATGACTTCCAAACAGGAAATGGATGCTCCAAAGTCTTTGGTTTGTCCAAAAACAGCCACTTCAGCTGAGAAACCCCAACAAAAACACTGGAAATGCCCCATCTGTCCATTCTCACTTGACTGCAGAACAGTAAAGAAATGCATTCACAGCGATGACTATTAGAAAATACATAGACTTCCAACTCTATAGAGAAGATTTCTTGAATGCTCTAGTATACCAGAGGCTTTGAAGTTCATCACATCAAAGCGTTTGTCTTGGTAATGAACTTTCTGAGCACCCATATCGAGAAAAGGGATCAGTCAACCCATTAAGTCACTAATAGAGGCTGAGCAGTTTTCTAATCCCTTGATTAACAGGGCTCAGGGAATAGATGGAAGTAAACTCAGAGGCCCATCAACCCATCAGCACCACACACTGCCTGTTTGTTTTTTTGTTTTTCACTTTTTCACCATAAATATTTCCAAATGTCTTTTTAGTGTCTGTTCTTTTTTGATTTTGTGTTAATCATTAAATTTCGGTCTCATGGGTCATGCTTGTGTTTGTCTGCACTGTCGTGTGTTTGAGCTTTCAAAAGATATGTTCATAAATGTGTATTCTTGTGGTTACATGAGCCAGAAAACACCAATGTGTGCATGTCTTTGTGTGTGAGATTATCTTTAATTGTCTCTGTCCTGACTCTTTTGACAGGGTTTGTTGTTCTGCACAGAAATTAAAACGTGGGAGGAAAGTGAGGGAAAATTTGTAGGTGTTTTTTTTTTAAGCCTCCTGATGTTAGAGTCACATCCATGAAATTTACCAAGCAAAGGATTCACACCACTCCCTTGCAGAGGTCTCTCAGTTGTAAAACTCCGCTGATGAGGTGATGGAGTTATTCATTATTATTAGCAAAGTAATTTATAAATAAACTCAGCAAACCTACAGACCACTCTGAAATCAAATTGCAAAAAATAAAGCTGAAACTTCTTTATGTTTCCTGTATTTAAGTTCCAGTATGTAGGATTTAGTGGCATCTAGTGATAGGTTTGCAGTTTGCTAGCAACTGCATATGGATATCTGTCCATTCCAAGCTTTGATGGACCTACAGCGTCCAATCAAAGTCCATGCAAGTGTTTGATTTGTCCAATTTGAAACATGATGGTGCGACATTGCCAACTTCGTGGACAAGGGCCAGCTTCAACTATTTTTGGGGGGTTGATTACACACTAATGAAAACATAGAAACACATATAATATTACATTTCTGCTCATAGTTTGAACTAATTCCTACATAGAGGACGTTTAATGTCTTTTCAAACAGTTTGACCTGACGTGACTTCAGCCAGGATTAAACTTGTTAAGCTATTGGGGGGAAAAAAGAGAAAAAACAAAAATTTCCTCAATTTACTTTAAAGAACAATTTCCCAGTAGTAGAATAAAATAAGAAGATATTTTCTAAATAATTTAAAATCCAAGGCGAAATAGAAATTCTGCATTGTTATCAGGGATTCTACTGCAGAGTCTTCAGTCTATCACCAACTGGACAAAGACAGCATGAGGGAGGAGATTTCATCCGTTGAAATGCTCATGTCACAGCAGGACAACCTTAATAAAAAATGTAGACTGGCAGAGCAAAGAAAAGTTGTCTTAACCCTCAAAACTGTGCGTAACCATATTCTCTTTCTTGTCAGGATAGAACCACAACATGACAGAGTAAATGCATTTTTTTGTTTTTGTTTTTTTTGGTCAATGGCTGTTTTTTATTTCTTTTAAAATACAACCATGATTTCATCACCTTAGTTTTGACTAAGTAAATTAAACAAACAGGTTAATAAAAGACAGAACTGAGCTGAAATGAAATTATAGACTTGCTTGACTATGTAGTAACAGAAAAATATACAACAAATATAAATATTTGATATTGTTCCACCATGTTAATGCTAATGATTGTAAATAAATGTTTTTAAACATACTTGGCAATATGTAACAACTCTTCCACTGATTCCAAATATTGTGAAGATCTTAAAATGGTTTCACAGTGACTCTTCCTGGGCCAGCACATCTGCTATTCCTACCACATTTTATTTTCAAAGTTATGTCTGATGAGACAAATGATTATTTTCCACTTCAGAATGCAGCCTATTTTTAAAAAACCACATTATCACAATCCCCTGAGACTACAGCAAAAGCCTCTCTATTCATCCTTTCAGCCCAGTGTTTTTTAAAATTTATTCAGGCGAGATGTTAGTCAAGCGGTGATGAAGGCCATGTCCACTCCTTGTGGATAAATTGAAAATTGAAAGTGCTTTTCATGTGTCAAAAGCTTTCAGTCCACACTTAGTTATAAAACAGTGGTTTGACAGAGGGTCATAAATGCTACCTGTCAAAAATACCAGTAATTTCTAGCCTATTAGTGTAGAAACCATTCATCAAATAGGTCTTTTTTTTTTTTTTCCATCTGTACTATGTAAATCTAGTCTGACTCATGGGATGTAATGTGTGTAAAAGCCTGCCACTGAGCGACTAATTCAGACATCGCTCTCCTCCCCTTCTGCTATCTGTGTGTACCGTTTACAGAATCCCATCGCTGCATCCTGGGCTCAGGGACGGTTGTGATTGGTTTAAAGAAATACAAATAAAGCATTTTTCCTCCATAACAGCATGATAATGGGTGCAACCAGACCTTTCTCCAGTGCTGACACAGTGCTTTGCATACATAAGAAATATAAACATACATACAGATTATGATGCATACAAAATAAAATTACTTATTACTTTATTGGCCTTCCACTGCTCTTGGGAAACCAGGTGATGAATTCAGGGATGTAATGTTTATGCAAAAAAAAACATAATAACTGTGGTTATAGGTTATGTGGATGGGTGGGAGTGAGGTACAAAAGGCTTAAAGCTAAACTGAACCAATCATAGGGTCACATGCTAAAAATATTGCATTTCCAAGAGAGCAGGAAAAAATCAAAGGTAGCACTTGAATGCTAAAAGCTGAACGAGCTGCAAAAAGAAATAATCACTTTTCTTTAATTTGGGAAATCTGTACTTCCTTCATCTAAATCGAAACTGAAATTGCTCAAAAATGTTATTTTAATTAATGATTGCCAGTGAAGGGTTCGCTGGCATACCAAACATGCATGAGCACACTGAGGGAGCTGACTTCAAAAATGCATTAGCAATTCTATAAATGATACAGTGAACGGTAAATTCTAAAGCTATTACTCTGGCAAAGTCATGCATTCAGTATTCAGAGAAATCTCATCCAACTGTTCATATTTTGAATAGATAAATGATCAATTTTGATAGTTTTGACTTCATCTTACCCGCACTATTGGACTACTGGGAGAGACAAAAATGCCTGGGGGAAACTGACACCATCACAAATTCCAAATCCACTAAAGGTCAGTGAGTATGGTGGTCAAGAATATGTTGTGCTCATCATTGAGCCACCCAACCACCCACAGTGTGTGCCGTCTTAACTCTGTGGTGTGCATCATCACTGAGAAAAGCTGGGCTTTTACCAGTGCCCTGCTGGTGGTGACTGCATTGCTTTACAATTAGACTCAAAGAGCCTTGGATCTTTAATCATAAAAGGATGAGAGTCTCAAAGAACCTACTTTGAAATGAAGTTATGTGATGATCATGTTTATGATGAGTCAAGCACATGTGATAATGATAAGTTAAAATTATACATCTTGGTATTCTGACTTCAGAGTTACATGAGGACTTATTGGTACACTGCGAAAATCATGTTTGTTTGTCTTCAGTGTCTCTCACCAAATGCTATGCAAATATGTTGAATGCCATTCCTACATCATGAAATATTTAAAAAGCCTTGAATGTTTTAAACCTTATTATCACATTGTTTGCATTGCTTCAGTTCTCTTCTTTTGCAAGAATATAATCAAATACAATCTTATGTCTGTCTGTATGAGAGAACAGGTACACTTGACTCACTAGCACAGTGAAAAAAATGCCATTTCCAGTTTGTATGGAAATAAGATCTTCAACTATTGCTTTGTGAACAGATAAAGAGTCCAACCCAGATGTATCCACTCTGTCTTTTTGCCTTCTCCACGCACTTCTTCACTTCGAAGAGCTTACATAAGCCACTCCACCACCCCCAGCTCTGGTGCAGAGGTCAGCCAAACTTCTCCTTGGCAAACAATGGAAAATATTCCACTGGTGTATCATCTGGCCAGTGCACAGCAGCAGACAGCACCATCATAAGGCATTAATGACTGATGCATTGTAATTTTTCAACCTCAAAAACTTAGCGTGCAACTGAAGTCACAAGAGAGCAGGGCAGTCAAAATAAGCTCTTCAACTAGCACCACAACTCTGGAGTTTTTTATGAGTCCTGACTTTATCAACCCAGCTAAATCATGCATTATGCAGCAGGAATTCTCACAGGCTCATGGTGTTTGCAGCTGTGATTGTAGTGGCATATTGTGCCGGTTTAAATTGAAGGCAGGAACTCAGATTGCAGGTTTGCAAAAGTTAATGCCGTTAAACACCTAATAGCAGCATTAAAAACACTGCAGACTCAACAAAACTAGAATAGACAGGTACAAATTGGTCTGGAGTTTTAAATTGTATTGGAGACGAGAGCTTTGTGGTCAGACACTCTTCTCTGCTTTCAACAGTGGTTAAAAGAGACTGAAATCAGGATTTTTTTTCCTTTTTTTGACGTATGTGGGAGCATCATTGTATATCACAGACAACTTGCCCATAATTGCATCATGCGGCCAACAATTTCCTTTGATTTTTTTTGTTTCTGTGAAATATGCTGCTCTATTGTTGCTTTTGCTGGCAAAAGCAGAGAAGCTTACGAGCACACACACTAAATAGCTTTGTTTGAGAGACATTATGTTGTTTCAGGGAGAGGACGTGAGATATTGCACCTGAGCCTGCATTTGTACTGGGACATAAACAGTGACAGATCCACCTCCAGGACAGATGACAGATGGACGAATATAAGCACATACGGACACACACTTGTCTATTTCACCCCTTTTTACACTTCTTGTTTACCCATAGGGCTATTTAACCACTCAAAACAGAGAGCATCATCTACTGAAAAAAAACAATAAAATAGGCAAACAAACCTTGAACATAAATCCCTCTCTTTGTCGAACAGAATAGGACAAAACCATGATGACTGAACAAGGTCTTAATGAGAAGCCTGCTCATTAACAGATATCCTTCTCAATGACTGTTCCATTTACTGTTGCTGGCATCATCCCCAGCACCAAAGGCAGTGGTAAACACAAATAAACAAGTGAACAATTGGCAAAGGTGCAATCTAATTTAGGTGAGAGCAGAGGCTAGCTCTCCCTGCGGCAGAGCAGAGCTCTCTTGAAACTTTTCTGGATATCAAAGTCAGTGATATCCAGAAAAGTAACACTGCTAATAATCTGTAGTTGGTCATGTTTCTGAAATGATGGGCTCTGGGTTACAGCTGTGTTTAATAAAGCTATTGCAGTAAAAACATAATGATTGTGTAATTGCTGTCATGATTTAGGATGGCTTTCAGAGCCAGTGTGCAGGGGCCATATTACTCCACAGGAGGCACAGTATAACTTTTGGTTTCTATTACACACATCCAGTGCTGGATATTGTCAATGGTGAACGCAACATGGCAAAAGTTTCGGAAAAGATCACTTTTCTTATCCTTCCACTGAAGAAAAAGACAACATTTCAGTAATTACTCTTATCTCACCCTTTGGTATCAGTGTCTGGGAGAATGAGACCAGGCAGCATGATTAGATGCTCATAGCTACTGTTTGAACTGATGATGTGGAAAAAGAAGGAAAAATTCTCAAGAAAGGGAAGAGATTGAGAGAGAGGGGTGAGTCACACAGGAACCTCAGCCAGGAGATGTTAGCCAGTGCTTGTGGTGCCTAAACCTAACCAAACAGCAACTGTCTCACAACATTACACATATGTTCAAAACAATTTAATAGGGTTAACCATATATGAGAGAGACTTTCTATCTGCAAGGATTTATGTAGCTGCGGGACATAATTGTGACAGAGCCTAATGCAACTAGTTTTCTTGGGCCCTCTGTCTTTCCTCAGACAAACACACAATTGCTCTGACATGCAAAATATGCAAAACTGTCAATGGAATTCACCAGGTGGGAGCAAGGCAAGTATAGCTGTCACATTCATGTTAAAGTAATTCTTAATGTTGTAAAGATTGTTTTTTTGAAGGCCGGCAACACAGTTGTGAATAATACTAACTGAGCAGCAAGAACTGGCAAAGTTCTTGGGCCCCTGAGAGCTTCCATACTTACACCAGTGGATTTGTAGACCTACGCCAAAGCAGAACCCAGTGAGTTAAAAAGTGATGACAAGGGGATCTTGACTAAGCTTCTTTTTGTGACGAGTTGGGAGTGAGACTGTGTCGCCAAAACGGTCAAATTCAATACCGGATCCACAGTATTACAACATTTGCACCTAAATGGCACTTGAATCTCATGATGCATTTAATCTGCACCTGTGGGTAGGACCATAAAATACTTAAGCTCCTTCACTTGGCACAAGTGTCACACTCCACCTGAAGGGTACAGTGTAACATTTGTAGAACCACTCAGGTTTTCAAGGTGCTCCTCTTATCCCGACTGTGTCACACCCAGACACACTATCAACACCAATCAATAAGGCCAGAAGTGTGTCATCATCATTTGGAGAAAGATAAAATGCCACCCTAATGTCATTAAGTGAGACTCCCAAGATATTGGAGGACCTTTTTTTAAAATCTAACGCTCACTGTGAATATGAGTCAATGCCAAGAATGAGAGTCATAGTCATTATGAGTGTGAGGGGCCCATATGGCTCACTGCTGCAGCAATGGCACCCCTGTACCTCCCAAATGATACCCCTAGGAAAGAATTCATAGTCATGGAGAACTGATCGATCAACTTTATGATGCCTGAGCTACAGCTCCTTGGGGAGGGTGAATAGCAGGTTGTTCAAACACAAGGAAAAATGTGTTCCTCCTGATTCTGAACTTTTGTTCTCAAGAAGATTTTAGGCATAAACGTCCACGCATACATCAAAAACATGCACGCGCATGGTTGTTGACAGTTAAACCACTCACTAATCAGCCTCCAGCAGCTGAACTGATTTAATTAATCACCTTGGAGTATAGTTGAAAGACTTACAACACCTCCCAGTAATACATCAAATTTTTGCCTGAGGCGTAAGTAATTGATTTCTTGCAGTAAAGGTATAACTCTCACTTATGGATGTTCCATCCAGACCTTGCTTCATCTTCAGTGTTCACAAGAGGGCCTTTTTAGAACACACAGAAAAGCAAATCATCACCCTACATATTGCTAATGCCTCAGCTCAGCATAGAGCTGTCAGACTACAGAGCACAACAAAGAATTTGAACCTGAGGACTTTACTTCCATCCTGCTACCATTTTGTCAGCAAATAACTTATATATACTGCGCATGAGAAGTGTCATGTGTTTGTGTCACTGCTATACAGACATCTGCGATTTACAGGACTGATTCTGGGTCCAAAGGAGTTGTTGAGCTAAATCAGATTTAAAAAAAAACAGACTAGAGCCTTTAAATGAAAAGCTGGCGTTTTACCGGCAACAAAATATACACTTGAATTTATACCTACAGTAGGTGCAGGAGCATCTATACAGCAGATCAAAAGTTGGCAGCAGCCACAATGACAATAAAGAGGCACCATTTCTTTGAACATAATGCAATAATGGCAGAGCAAAACTCAGAGAAAGCTCCCAGTGATGATCCCTGGCCACACAATGCCAAAATCTAAAAAATATAATGGATATATGATGTAGGTGGAACTGTAGGGAGCTTGCTAGTATGAACTTTGGCAATTTTTCAAATTAATCTTTGATGTATTGATTAATAAATCTGCATATATTGTAGTTGTATGTTAGGATTTTAAAATAAAAAAAAAAAAATTGAATTTAAAATGAAAAATAATTTTTACAGTGAGCAGTTTATTACCCTGATACTTCTGTACTCTTTTGGTCTTTCTTTTTTTTTTTTTTTCACTTCGACTTGAGTCCTTTTTTACATGTATGATTGTACTTTTATTTTAGTACAGATTTTCAGTGCTCTGTCCACCACTGGTTTAACTTCATGAAAACTTTAAATAATGATAGCAGAGCATTTTTCCTCCCGCCTTTAGTTCCTTTATCTTATTTACTTTACATAAAATAAGCACAGAAATGTCAGAAAAGAAAATATTTTTACATTCATTTCCTTAATAAACACAAAAATACAGAAAATACACCTTCTGAATTCAAGTTCATTGTTGATTGTACTGGGCATTATTGTTATGTCATCAGATGAAACATACACTAACACAAAAAGATGTAACACACACCAAAAATGTCAAACTTATGGAATTTTGGAATCTTTTCTCTAACTTACTTAAATGTACAAGGCGTGGGTTTGTAAACTGGATTACTCATGCTATTGGATCATGTATTTTGTTTATTTTATTTCATTTTAATGTACCAGTGACACTTAAACATCAATTTAGCAATAGTTAAGGTTTTCAGGAAAACCACCATTTACTTTAGATGAGAAACTTGCACTTTCTCCAATGTTTATTCCAACAGAGGCTGCTCTCACAGGGAGTGGAGGCAAGAGTTAAATTGGTTCAACTAATTGACACTGCTGTAATTACTAAATTCAGGCTCCCATGAAGAAGAAAACCATTGTTAATGTTCTTCAATTAATTCTTGATCACCAGGGTCTCATTAGTCACTGGTAGCAGTGAAACACAAGTGGCCAAAAAAGAAGTTTCTTAACCAAACTATTACGACAACATTTTCAGACAGTCACTTTAAAATATACATACATTTAAAGATTTCTTTTTGGCAAAGTTCTGCTTTAAAAATCTGAGGTCTGGCCCATGCATTGGAATATATAAAGGATCGTATCAATTAGTATCTGGCACAGTCACCACATTACTTACTTATTACACATTACATACTTATTACTTATTCAAGTCTCGGTCAGAGATAGAGAGGAGACTACTTTTCTTTAATTAACCTACAGGGGAGAGTTGTGCCATGACACCGTGCAGAGCACAAGGTAAAAGAACTATGTGAACACTTGGAACAGTTTTCCTTAGAGGTAAAAATGATCTGATTATCTATCTGATGATCTCAGGGTTGAGATTTGATGAACTTATGTTGCTGTTAGATATTTTTAAAGTGACTTCAGTTATCCCATCATCAGGTCAAAGCCTCAATTTGTCCAGAACTTTGTCCTCTAAAATACATTCCTGTAAAAAAACTTAATTAGCAAATATTAGCATTACAAAAGCTAGACTAAGATAGCAAACACTGCACTTAATTCACCTGCTAAACATGTTAGCATTATGGCTATGTTAGCAGGCTAATATTAAAACATTGAGCTTGAAGCATAGCTGTGCCTAGGGGCAGTCTCAGAGAGTCAGTGTTTTGGCTGTAGAGTCCTGCACTTGTTTTTCTGCAGTATTCTGGGATTAAATAGAAAGTACCTGCTGTGTTTTTTGCTCCTCAGACAAGATGATCTCTGAATCCAATTTTGGTCTGTTGTCCTGAGCTCTTACTCACACTAGTGTGATGTTCACACCAGTGTGATGTTCCGTTGTTGTATTGTAGGTGGAAAAGGGTCCTGTCTTAATAGTGAAGGCTACGACTGGCAGTCTTTAGGTGTTAAAGACACACCTTTATGAAAGGAGCTCTCTTATAATTGAAATGCAAATCCCTGCTTTGCTTGGCTGATGTGCCGAGTCAAATTGAGTCAAGCCAATCCAGCCCATGTGAATTGAAAAGACCTGTTAGTGGACTCCCATGTTGCAGACTGTGCTTTGGCTGTACATGATCATCATCTTTTCCCTTTGCAACAGAGAGCTCAGACTTCTTCATCATTAAAATGGTTTGTTGTAGGGATGCAACCAAATCTGAATATGTTATTCAGCAAAGTACAAATAATGTGATCAATTCAAACACTTCTACCGAAGGTTTGATGTTATTATTCAAGAAAAAAGAACCAGCTCTGTGATCCCATGTCTATGCATAAGCAGTCATGTTTTATTCAAATAGATTCACAACAGTATGGAAAGGTCACATTGACCTTGATAAAGCTATGATTTATAGCACCACCTTGGTAAGCATGCCAAGTGACACATATCATTTTAGTGCCTGTGACGAGCTGCTGCAGGCTCTTGATAAATGCTAAAACACTCACAGTGGATCATCAATGGTGGTATCTACATTTTCTGTATTGCATATAAACTTCCACTCTCAGTGAGGTGTGTAAGGTCTTTTTACTGTTTTCTGCTGGATTCAGACTGCAGAGTTTCTCTAAGCTCAAAATGTTATAGAGTGCTCAGCACAGTTGAACAGACAGGCTGGGGGACTGCTTTTCATGCAAACTGAGCATGGTCAAGCAAAGAAGATTCACCAAGAAGCAGATTGTTGAGGACTTTTTGGTGCACAAGGCTCTTGGAATCATGATCAG
This sequence comes from Acanthurus leucopareius, assembly GCA_029814765.1. Taxonomy (NCBI): domain Eukaryota; kingdom Metazoa; phylum Chordata; class Actinopteri; order Acanthuriformes; family Acanthuridae; genus Acanthurus; species Acanthurus leucopareius. The sequence goes on from JAQMCX010000027.1 coordinate 1,208,515, forward strand.
ACAGGTAAATAGGCTAATCTGTGATGTTTAGTAATTTAGCACTGCAGGCGAGTACAATATGGGTAAATTTCTTTGTATTATTAATAATTAATAATACATCAATATTAATTTAATTTTATGTATTTAAGGCACAACAACAAGTGTTGCCAATGAATACTGGGTAAGAGGGTGCATCATTTGTCTCAATGAATGTGATTTCCTACATAAACTTCCAATATTGTATCTGAATACAAAAACCGGTTCAGATAATTTAGCTAACTGAACAGATACAGATATTGAAAATGACATCTGTGCACCTCTGGTTGTAAGAGCTGACAATGAGTGACTCCCAAGAAGTCATTACTTACCATAAACTGTTTAGCACCTCCTAGGCGCCTAAGGCAAAGATGCAATATGAATCCTACCACAAACCATCTTTGAACCAAGACAAGACTTACTTTTCCCCTCCAATAGTTTTCATGTGACAAAATTCCACATTTAGGTCATGTGACAACAGCTGAGTCATCTCTAGGACAACAAAGCAGGTATAGCTGTGTCCCCCAGCACTGTCAAGCCTCCCTGTTCCTGTGAACTCTCTGTAAGCATACACCATCAAAGGGAATCATGAAACGAAAAAACAATTTAAAAGGAGCCTTCACAAGTCGATACCACTTTATAACAAAGAAAATACTTCTCATTCTACTTCCTTCTTGATATTACCTTGTGCATCATACTGCACATTACACCTCCATGGCAACAACACATCAAAAGTCTACAAGGAAATTAGGGGTGGAGAAAAAACTGAAACAAGAAAAGGCAATTTTAAAACTGTAGGAGACACACTGTCCTAATATAAGGTTACTACAAGTGTAGACTGCAAGCAGAGGCCTCAGAAACCCAGAAACAATGTGGAGAGAAAAGAAACCAAAGAGAAAACACTGGATGCTCTTACGAAATGGATTTCATTACCCAGACTACACTGAGGGACATGCCATTGTTTGTACATGTTCAATAGTTGAGATCTCTCTATGTTCATTGGGTGATGAGGTGGGGGACGAGTGCTGAGGGGTCGTGGTCTGGTTTGCTGGATTTGGATCTCCAGGGACAACCGCAATGTGAAACAGACCCGTCACTCTATGACAGTGATGAAACGATCCTGTAAAGGAGCATATTGAGGCAGATTCAAATTTATTAGCGCCTAAATAGATTGGAAAAAGGGTCATCTCTCATGGATGGAGAGCTGTTACCCCACCTGTGTTCTGTTTTGGCTTGCAGAAAACAAGCAGGTTTATCCCTTGATTGGATCCCTTACTGCTGTGGGTCCATGTGATACCCACAAAACAAGAGGCTCCCTCAATGTACAGAACTCTATACACTTTTCAATGTGTTATTCCTTAACAGTGGAATGATTTTAGTTACGAGAGATTATTCCACTGTTTGCACATTTATCACTACCTATAAAATGGACCCTTAGTAGTTTGCATGCTATTAAGCAAAAATTTCAACACTCATAATTTTGAGTCATCACTGACAGCTATTCACTCATGCAACTGTAATTTTCATTTCATGTTCTTTTCTGTATGATTTGTCACAGTACATTGAAAGATTGTTTACATAGAGTTTTGTACATACATGTAACCTATTTTCTTTAATGCTTTAATGCTTAAAACAAGAATCAAAGTGATTTTCATCATAGTTGGCATTTGATAAGTGCTTTTTATATTTTCTTTCAGAAAATCATGAGTTTGATTTTAACAAACATAAAACTGGGTAAAATCTTAATGATCTTTAACTTTAATAAAACCTTTCACAGCAAAGTCAAGTAACGGAGTAAAATGGTGGTAATCCGATTGGCCCCTCATTATATATTTAAGGCTCTGAAGGGTGGCTTGCAGATCCAAAGTTGAGATCTAATTTGGGGATTAAACAATTTGTTTTGAATTTGGACCATTTATGCATCAAAGTAAAAAATATTCTGTACTATAACTAGTAAAAAGACTTTTCAGTGAAAAACAAATCTCTGACAAAAAAAGTCAAACAGAATCTTATACTTAACCTTTTTATTGTAACAACACTATCAACACAAGGCAACTGAGAACTAGGAGCACTAATTATTTAAGTTTTCAAACCTTCCCATTTTTGCTTTATGTATAACTCTCGTGTTATTTTTGAGCTTCCAAATTTCAGTGGGAGACAAATCTGGATTGCAGGCAGACCAGTGTTATTTCTGCTTCACATTCTTGATATGAAGCTAATGTGAATGTGTTTTGGGATTCTCTTGCTAAAATAAGCAGAGACATCATTGAAGAAGTCGTCATTTGGATGTCAGTAGAATGTTGCTCCAAAACCAGCATGTAGCTTCCATCATTAATGATGCCTTCACTTAGAACAAGTCATGGTTACTATTTGGTGATATATGACTTGACTGTGACCTGACTGTGTTACCGACAGTGGTTTAAAAAGTATCTCAAAATCCAAACATCCCTTATAGAATCATCTCAGTTTTTAATGCAGTGCCATCTGAGGGGTTGAAGGTAACTGGCATGGTGATTTATGACATTACGCTTTATGTGCAGGGATTTCTCAAGGTTCTCAGAATTTCGATAGTATTTTGTAATACACTCTATTTCGTATTTGATGGTAAAATTACCACATTCCTTGCAATTTAGTGTTGACAAACATTGTTCTTACCCTTTTATACAATTTGTCTATACCATTTTTCATAAAGTGGTGAACCTTCATCCTTATTTAGGAATAACATATCCTTTTCATACACAATCATAATCTTATCATCTGTTACCAATTAACCTGTTTATCCGTGGAACGTTCCAAAGTGCTATCCATGCATTTTCTTTAATTAATTTTTTGAAAAATTAATTCTTACTTTTTTCTTGTAATTGGGGTGGTAATTCTACAGTAACAAGATGCCACAATCAGCAAGAATCTTGATTAAGTCCAGGAATTAAAATGCACTAAATACCCAAAGATCAACACAGAGTAAAGCAGGAGGGAGCATGCTGATATGAGATTAGAGATTGTATTATTTTTCAACAGCCTTAACTACCATGTTTTCCTATTTAATTTGATATGCTAATAAGTTAAGAGAATAAACAAAAAAATAAAAAATTAGACGGGGCATGCAAATAGTCCATAAATAGTCTGGGATCAAAACTCTTCAATCCTTTATAGCAGGCAAATACCCCACAGTGATTTGGTAATTAAAACTTTAATTAATTCAAAATGATTGTAGGGTTCTTGTATAGAACACATTGAGCTCATTATGCTGTAATTATGTGCAATTTAAAGTCTATTTCACAGCTGAGCAGGCTACTGAACTTTGTCTCTATGGAGTTAGCTGTTTACAACTCTGTGAGGAGCAATGGACTCTGGGTAAATTCTGAGTGGGACCAGGGTGAATGATTATTGCCAGGTACAGTTTTGGTTTAGTTGCAGAGATTCAAATGGCTTGAAGTCTGAGTATACTGGGCTTTGTTCATCAAACGTCAGCTGCCTGTTGCAGTGACGACCTGAGCAGCAGGTTAAATCTGCTCTGGAGGCTGTAATTTATACTAAGTGGAATTAAAAAAGAAACTTCTATTTCTAGTGACAGAAAAGCTCTTATTAATTATGCAGAATTTGAAATTAAATCTGCAATAACTTTCTATAACAAAGGCTGCATAAGTTTGCATGTGCGCAAGTGCTTTGGGCATTTGCTGAGATGCATGTACATGTGAGGCAGATTAATGAAAGATGACACTGTCATTTTCGATTAATTGGAGTGGCAAGCCTTAATGCTTCATCATACAGGAGATCACTTTTGATCAAAACTTCCACACACCTCTTAATTTTATACCTCACTACGTCTGCCTTTTAAATCCTGCACAGAAATGTGTTTTTATAGCATTCTGTGTTTTTGCAGCCTATGCTGACAACTGATTCTATTTTTTCCCCTGGATTTACACAAATCCTTCATCTATACAAACTGATTAAATGGTTTTAGAAGTGTTTGCGTATGTATCGAAAGTCAAATAATAAAATCATCACGGCTTAACTTTCATCATGCTGGATAAAGGGAGATAAACACTGGGTTCAAGAATCCCTGCATGTTTTGTGTCAATTGCTACATTTACATGGAAATAGGAACCACAGAAACACTGTAACATGTCACAAACCCAGACTGTGGAATCTGGTAACTGAACTCAGTGAAGGGGGCGGATCCAAAGATCAAAAGCCAGGCATTGTCAGTCTGACAATTAAGTCCAAAGTAAGATATTGATTTACTACTTTGGCAAATTGACATTGGGTTTGAAATGGTTCCCTATTGATTTGATTGATCAGTTGCATACAGACCTTTCAATTTGCACCACAATTGAGTCATTACTTTTTACTTTACACTTTAAGTGACCAACTAATGGACAAATTTCTATTTCTTTAAGTCTTTGTGTAGCGTACCTCATGATGAACTGGTAACCTATCCAGTGTGCACCCTGCAGCCTGCTCGATTCCAGATGGGACCTGTAAAAGATTGGCAGTCTTAGACGAGGGCTCATAGATGGATGGGTGGATGGATTAAGTGGTTTCTAGTTTTACTGAACCCCCTTCATTTAAGCCTTTAAAACTAACTTGTAATAGAACACACAAAAAGGGTCAAAAAACACGGAACACATAGAGGATCTTCATCACTATGTAAGATTGTAAAACAGACCAGAAGCACATTTTCTCAGTGATACTGACTGAGGTTTCATTAGCATGTAAAAACTTTGTGGATGATTTTGGTACAAAGACTTTGTTAGGTAAGTACAAGCGGCTTTAGAGGCTTTAGCTGAATGTCACAAATAAATCTGAAATGGAACAAAGCACTGAGAAAGGACACTGGGGGCAGAACAAAATAATTACGGCAAGATGAAGTAAAGGGTGTCAGCCATTTTAAAACATTTAGTGTTCAGGGGGCAGCAGATTAAGAAGCATTATTGAAAAGACATTTCTGTCTGTTCATGCTTATGCATCCATTGCAAAGCAAAATTACATTTAAATTTCTAAAGCAGAACCCATCAAATGTTTTTGAACAGAACTGCAATACAACCTTAGAAAAAAAGAAGGTTTTTTCACTCTCTTAAATGTGTGTTCAAAGTAAGCATTTTATCCAGGAAATAAATGCCATGTTAAGAGCTTTTTTTCTCTCTGTTTAAAGTGAGTGACCTCAGTCTCCTTCAGTTCTCGTCAGGCAATTTTAAAATATTATCACCACTTTGTGTAGTTTTAAACAGCACTATGAAGCCATGCTTGAATCTGTGTGTGAGCTTTGTAGTGCAGGCACAAATGTATGGTGTGTATGCGTGATCAGATGAAACAAAGCGGAGAGGGTGAGAAACTGACTTGCTTGCAATGAATTGCTGTACATAAAACAGACACCTGTGGGGCAACAAAAACCAATACTGAGAAGAGACATCCAGAAAAAAGGGGCGTAATGCCTTTCTTGCAAATTACTACATACAGCAACAGCACCACAAAATACAGCCTCAAAACACTGAACTGCTTAAGCATTAATATGATATAATATAATTACACATAAAATTCTTGCCCTCTTATATCAAGTTATCCACGATAACTTACTATTACTATTAGGTCACTGACCATAAAGTGACAAATCAGAAGAAAACCCAGTAACTCCCTCACGCAGAGCTGGTCTGAGGTCTGCAGTAAACCCATGATGCTCTTCTTCAGGCTCCAACTATCAGTCAGCACTTTCCCTGCATGATTTGGTAATCTCTCAAAAGCTGCAGCAACATACGGTTAAAGCGCCCACTCAGATCATTACTGTTAACCTGGCCGATCCGTCACACATTGTTCGTAAGTGAGCAATTTTCAGAGGTTGGAGATATTTCACGCTGTCCTCTTCATTGTTTTGAAGCATTTAAGTGTCTCTCCTCAGGTCACCAGTTTAGACTGCTGAAGGCCAGGTTCAACTGAGTGAATGATTCTTTCATCTACAAAGCTACAAATTTGCTAAATACTAATGATTGCTCAGCTGATTATTTGTTTCCCATATTACTGCATACTTATGACACTAAATATACTCTGGATTTTCTGTTGTAACTTGACATAATCATGTTTTATGTATTTTATCATGTTTTTGTACCAAAGTCTGTATGCCTCAGTGTTTGGATTTTCTGTTTTTTGTCTGGCTGCTAGATAAATTTTCCCTTCTTCAATGATAAAGTTAAATTTGAAGTTGAATTTAAAGTTGCACCAGATGATCCCTACTGATATCTATAATTTTCAGCATTCTAGCACCCTGGCAGTTTAAATAAATACATAGATACGTCTGCCTGCAAATGAAAATAAAATGAGGTGTAGTGAATATGCAGCATCCTCGGCCTGCTGCAAATATTTGCAAAGATAGAACAGTGTTTGCAGTTATGCTGACTGTGAGCTACACCACTGACAAAAGCAAATCTCTGGCACTCACATACGTACCTGCCTCTGCTTCTGTTTGTATTGTTGATAGAGAGGTAGGCACCCTCAATAATGGATGCACAGATGGATGGTTGCAGAAGAGATAATTGGCCTAAATGGTTGTCTGAAATTTCAGATTTACTCTCTCATGTTATACAAATCTGAAGGACGACTTTTACCTGAAGAAAAAACAGAGTTTAAGAGAGAAAATGGAAGCCACATAATTACTTGCAAATTAATTAAAAATGAGTACAGCAGTTTTTTTAGTAAGTTCATATTGTTCTTGGTTTAATCACAAGCTGTCATTTGTTGTTGTCGGCCATCTACATGACTGCTGCAGGTTTTTCTATAATATATCCAAACCGTCTCGCTGTCTTTGAGGATGATGACGAAGGTAATGACTCTCTGGGAGACAGAGTCCTTTTCCAGTCTTCTAGTTGATAGGTTTATAAAGTTGAAAGCCATGGGCGATTCAGTGTAAAACCATTTTCCGTTGTTTTTTTTGTTTTTTTTATTTATCTAAATCCTGGATCATTTATTTCCTCAGCATCTGTGTGTGTTGCTGAGCAGTGGGAACACAAGCAGCCAATCACAAACAGATCTAAGTGTGTTGATATAAAATTGCCCACCTGAAAATGGAGCGCTGTGAGAGCAGAGGAGACAGCGGTGACCGAGACAATGATAAGCAACACGAAACACTCACCACACACACACACACACTTGTCGCATGCGGAGAAGTAGGGATGACAACCACTCCATTATTGGGGAGACAACTGATGGAGTGACGGAGAGAACAAAGGAAAAAATGAGATGGGAGGTGAAAGAAAGTGAAGAGATAGAGGTGAGGAGGGGTTGTAAACACTCGGTAAACAATTGCCTTGTGTGAAATGGAAAGCGCAGAGCAGCTCCAACAGTTGCATTAGTGACCCCATGAGACACACACACTCACAGCCAGCAGTAAACATAACTTTCAGCAAACACTCTAACTTCTGCTAGGTCACATATACACTCTCAGAGCTTCTATTTTGGTATTTCAGAAGCGATACATTCTGCATTCTCTAAATCTAAAGTTTTTCCGTTTTAGCTGCAGGGGTTTCACACAAAAAAATGCATCATGAGTGAATTATTTTGTTTCTAAATCTGTTGCTGCAAAGGGGGCATTTTCTGTATGCACATGTACAAGCATGCTTATTTTGTCGGGTCAGATGTGCCATGGTAATTAACTCAATTCTCAGTCGGTGTATGAAGTGTGCAAAGAACAAACTAATTACTTTCTCATCTGTTATACAGAGGCAAGGGGAGAGGAGGGAGAGAAAACTTACAGCCGACTGCAACAAAACAGAATGTGAGTACAGAGTGGATCCACTGCTGTATTACAGCCAAATATGTTGGGAAAAGATGTGCAAAAATAAAGGAAAAGGGATAAACAACAAGTACAGGAAATACACCAAGTGTGGCAGCAAAGCTGAGGGAAAGATAAAAAACATAAAAAGGAACAGACTAAGTATAGCAGAATAACGCAGCTGCCTCTCAGAGGAGAGATTATAGAACAGCACAGACATTTATTTATTTATTTATTCGTCTTTCTGTCTTTGCCACTCATCATTTTAGCATCCCTACTTTTAAACAAAGCACATTTTCTTCTGTCCCCTGAGCAGCACATTATGAACAACAAATGCGCACTTACTGTGCATTTGTAGCTACAATTACCAGTACTTAATGATTAATGTTCACCTTCAGCAGTAATTATGCTGTAAACACCATGCATGGCTCCATATTATAACATGTCATCACTGCTACCCAATAGAAAAATGATGCCACAGCTTCTACGATATAGCCGAGTTATTACAGTGTAACCATATTAACACCATAATATATCTAGTAATTACTTTCCCATAGCCTGAGATATGCAAGGTATAGTTTCTTTTTAATATACTGATAGCTTCCACTTAAACAACAAATCTACAGCTGAAACTACAATATTTTATTGTGAATGCCAAAACATGGTGTAAGATACACTGTATTAAAAAGCTGATTTAAAATATACTGGTAGTTTTTACATGAAAAAATAAAAACAAGAAATATCCACAGAGATTTTTCTTTATTGCATTTCCCTTTATTGTCCTTGCAGACGTACTTTTTTTTTATAAAGTGTTATCTACTCTGAGCTTTTGTCCAAGAAAATGTTTCCAAATTATTCTGAAAAATTTAACTTTTTTTTAATATTGCATTTGTCTGCATTCATTAAGAGTCCCAGTTTGCTAACCTAAGTAAAAACAAAGACTTGTAAATGCAGTTTGAAGAATACCTGGTAAAAACATCAAGATCTCGAAAAAGTGCAAATCATGACAGTGGCAGCACAGTTTGGAGCCGCAGGGGGACGTAAATGGGAGCAATAAAGGTCTTTGATAACATAGTATTTATCTCAGTTGCTGACATTAGAGAGTGTACCTTCACAGCAGAGATAAGAAATCCTCAGGAGGGGTTCACAGAGTGCTGCTGTCTGTTTTAAAGCGGAAGAGTTAACGAAGAATTTGTGTCAAAGTTCTCCTTTTGCTTCTTTGTGATTCTTCTGTCAGGGTGAGAGGAGAGGATTGCATTTTTTTCAAACGAATTACTCATAAGGCATTTAACAATAGACACAATACGTCCTCTGGAAATCTGGTGACATTTAAGCTGCTTGCAGACACTCATGAATCACCTTTGTATCTATTCACCTGAGGAACAAATTGAGGGGGACAGCACCAGAGTTTGTCTGCCCAAAAATGAGAAAATTCTATTTGTGTTTTTGATGGATCAGGGGAACAAAAACAAAGCTGGGGCCTTGTCAATTAACCTAATAATATAAACACAACATACAGAAGGACAGGCTGTCTTCCATCAGCAGGCGAAACAGACAGCCATCTGTGAGGAGTGACTGGACTCTGCTCCCTGAGAGTTACTCATCTGCTCAAAGAGGAAAGTGTTTTGTCACCCAGCACCTGCGTTTTTTGGAAATTATATTAGTGAAGATTAAATCTTGCTTGAATATTCCCCTCAGCCATCATAATTCAAAACACTAATTTGATTTGCTTATGTGTGTAAGAATGTTTTACATTTTGCATCTTAATTATCACACTCTCAGCAGTGTGAGTGGTTGCTGCTAATTCAAGGCATAATGACATGTCAGAAACTTAAAAGAAGATTTAATATTAATGAACTAGTTTGAAATTATTAGCAAGGAATCCTAATACTGCTCATTACTTTAACAGGACTAACACATAGCCATGCAGCTCTGTGAGGCAAAGGTTTAGATGCTAGCATGCTAATGTGTGCCAAGTATTACTTAAGAAAAAAAGAATCATTTACAACTGACATTTATGGGAATAATATTACTTTAAATGGTATTCAATCATAGAAGTATTAAACAGATTGAAATGTTGACCTGAAGATGGCGCTACTTAAAGTAACGGAATAGCCAAAGTTATTAATATTCATCAGGAGGGAGGAAGGAATGTACCAATACAGATACTATTACCAATATAAGCAGGAATCCATTTAAATATTCTGGGACATAAATGTCAACCCTTTTGTGGGTGATAGAAAAAAGAAGATCAGCATTTTTATCCACTTCTGGCTAAAACTCTGTTTATTTCAAGTACGATTACAGATTACGATTATTGAGTTTGTTAAGCAGATACAGATGGTGCACTCACTAATTCTTAGTACACACCAGCATTTTCCCTTGTTTTTCCAACAATAATATTCTAAATTCTTGTCTTCTTTCAATTATTTCTTTTTGCCTCCTGTCGGTGTCTAGCATTATCTTTTTATTATTGAGTGTGTAAGATAAAACCTAGAATACACTGAATTTAAAAATTTGGTCTGCTGTGTATATAAATTATTCAATTCTTTATATAATAAAATATTCATCTTTAATATATTTATGCAGGTTTCACCCTCAGAAAAACCTTAATGGCCCTTTCAGTTAATGCTGAAATGAAATTATAACTTAATACACTTTAGGGAGATTAATATCGTATAAGTCTGCCCGCTCTAGTGAACTTTAAATGCTCCTTACAACTTCATTTTTTTTTCTGTACAAAGGGGACAGTTTAAGGAAAATACATGTTTTGAGACTCAGTGAACATACAATTCTATCTATCTATCTATCTATCTATCTATCTATCTATCTATCTATCTATCTATCTATCGTATTATTTTATAATTACAGTATAATGATAATAATTATCATTATTATACTAAAGGCAGGTGACGAACATGTCCAGAGTATGTGTGTAAGAGGCACAAAAAGACACAAAAAGGAAAAGTCAGTAAGAAAGCCACTTTAATGAAAGAGTTCATAGTGTGTGATTATGCTCCCTTAGAATAACAGCCGTGTGGATTGGATTGTTGTTGTCGCTGCTTGTGGCTTGTTGTTTCTTGCAGTGCTGACGAAGGTGGGTATCAGGGTTAGAAAAACACAAAACAGAAAAGCCAACCAAGAATGTCGAAGAAAAAAAAAGCCTGTTTAGTTTGCTATCGGTCTGTCAAATATGAAAATGGATTTTTAGACCACCCGGTTGCGACTGTATGTGCAGTGTGATTAGAAATTGTGTATTGACTGTGTCAGTCAATATCTGTAGCCACAGAGGAGATCTTGATCGGAAACACTTCATCAGGTCTGCTTTGAACCTGTCACCTCCTATTTTCTTTATATAAATCTCTAAACACCACAGTTATACCCTTTTATTGTAACACACTAACTGTAAAGCTACAGTAAATTAAATCTAGACTCACAAGACTCTTTATACTCTCAGTACATATTTTACTTTCTCACAGTAAAACAAAGTTTTCTCTGTTTAACTTTTTCAGAGTTTCAAATAAATTCCTGCCAGGATTTCTCTGCCAGTGAACTGTGCTCCACAATTTCAGTAGTAACCCAGTGGAACCAGCATTACTTTGCTTTAAATTGAATGCTAAAAAAAAAAAATCTAAGGATATGTAGGGCTTTTAAAAAGACAAATGAGGCTGATTCACTTTTCTTTGCTCGATTGTCCTTAAATAACTCATAAGTTATTGTAGCTGAATTTGAAATCATGGTTCCCTAAATGACAGAGATTAAATATTTACAGTTCATAAGTTACAAGTTCAGAGGTCACTATCAGGAAAATTGCAGTTTTGGTCAAGAGGCACTTCTCAGAGGAACAGACCCTGTTTTATTATCCTGTTGAGGACAACTGTGCCCATTGGTTGTGAAGTGGAGGTTGTCTCATAGATGAGTTGAAGCTGAAGACACACATCCCAAACCTCATGTACTATGTATGTACATATGACAGAGACACAGGTAAATAAATGGCATGATTGAATGTATACATCCAGAGAAGAGAAGAGAAGAGAAGAGAAGAGAAGAGAAGAGAAGAGAAGAGAAGAGAAGAGAAGAGAAGAGAAGAGAA
>JAQMCX010000027.1:1223608-1239128 GCA_029814765.1 Acanthurus leucopareius
GAAGAGAAGAGAAGAGAAGAGAAGAGAAGAGAAGAGAAGAGAAGAGAAGAGAAGAGAAGAGAAGAGAAGAGAAGAGATCTTGACTGCTGTAGTTGACATAAGCACAGAAATAAAACACTTCCAGATGGAGCGTGATGGTGACGCCGTAGTGTAGCATTACACTGAACAACACCCAAGGGCATCATTAAAGATATTTCAAAATTTAAAATCCTTTCTGTTCTCAGTTTACAGTGACATTTCTGATATTTAGTATTGAAGAAATGTTTCCCAACAAAATTTAGGAAACCTATCTATCCTATGACAGAAATTTAGCTGTTGTAGAGCTATCCTAACTACAAAGTCACCTAAGTAAAGATTCTAATCTAGGAATTGTCATAATCACCATATGTGGTAACTATTGAGCCAAACAGCGCCACCTAGCTGTGATACTGTCACAACATACCACCACCTGTTATAAGATGTTGCTTTTTTATAATGTCTTTTAGGGCCACCTTTTGGTTCTTTGGCCTGCAGCTTCATTGTTCTTGTTCACTCTTCTTTTAGCTTGTTTTTTTAAGTCACAGCATCTCAGTGAAAAAGTTAAAAAAAAAGAGAAAACAATCATGCACTTCCTGCCAGCATGATAAGGCTAATGAACTAAGGTCAAGAGTAGCTTTCAGATGAGGAGCTGTTGAGCAGCCAAGAAGTCTGTTTTTTTCCTTAGAAGTTATGAGAACCAAAAACAGAGCTGAAAGAAGAATTTTAGACTTCAGTTCCTCATGTCTCCAGAAACATGACTTCAAATAAATGCAATACAGCACATTTAACACCATTATGTTCATTTAATATCTGGAAACTTCTTGAGTAAGATTTATAAATATTTTTTCTCACCAGAGGCATGTTTAAACTGTATTGCTTAAAAGTATATGACAAGGAGCTCTTGAAGGCAGCAATATACATAAATATGAACACATACACACAGATAACATATCTGAATCATCTATCTGTTTGCATGTTTCAGTTACAATGAAGAGCAAGTCAAGTCTCTGATGCAGTTGTCTGCACATCTCTCTCCTGTAATAATAGTGTTTCATGTCATTAAGTCTGAAAGACTCCCTGGGAGCAACAGGTGGAACACTGTCTATCTGCAGATCAATTAAACTTGTTGAATCATTACGCTTGCATAACACTGCATTAGCAACATCCTCCCAATCACTAGAGAATGAATCTCCTAGCTGTCTCCACAGTGTGATTTATTTTGTCATTTCCTGCCACAGTTAGATGCTCTGTGTATATGTTTGGGGGTTTACACAGCATTGTTTTGAGTCTCTGTTCCTGACAATCTTCAGCAGAATTTTGTTTCATAATAAATGAATTTCATGCCATTTAGCCTGAGAGACTCACTAGTGAAATAAAGACCAAAACACAGAGTCTCTTCATAGCTCATTAAAGCTAACGTGGTAGTAACATAAACAGCACGGCCAGAAAGAGCCTGACAGCATCCTGAATGTTCATTAAAACAATGTAATCAAGACAGTCAGCTAATTGGCCTGACTGCAGTATTAGCATTAGTTTGCTATTGCAAATCAGCTCTCACACTGGTCAGTAATAACACTCACCACAGAATATAGATGCACAGGATGCATGTGGTCGTTTACAGCTGTGTTTGTCTGTGTGTTCAGTGATCCATAGAAATATACTAGGCACAGTACTGTGTGTGAGTGCATATGAGCTTGCTTACATGCCAGCTTACTTAAATGTCTGAGTTTAGCACTTGGATCCCGACATTGTAGAGCAAGAGACTGAGGCAGCTTGCTTTGAAGTCTGACTCTCTGTTACACTGATGTTAAAGCTTTGCCTTTAGGCACCTGTTCAACAAACACATCACAAGAATACAGCTAGAATCATACAATAAAGAAGAAATAAACAATAAAAGTTGCATAATAAACAAAAGCACTAATTAATTCATGGTAAAACCTTTTTCATAAGAATACCAAAGTCAATAGGCTGGTGGTATTATTGTTGATTAGTAGGTGGTTACCAGCCAAGGAATTTGCATTCAAATTATGTTTACTTACCACTTTAGTGTAGTAAGAAGCACAGAATTCTTTATTAATCATATTTTGCTCCTCGTTCGGTAAACAGCTCCAGGCTATTAAGAGAGACATTAATGGCAGTTTGTTTTATGTCACCCTCAACTGTTGCTCCTTCTAATGACTTTTAATAAAAACTCTGTCAATCATCAAAATAAAAAAACGCTGTGATGTCCTTTGAGTTTTCCACATATGAGCTCCTCAGGGGTTTTTCATATATTGTTCTGAAAACATATATGAAGTCCTCCATAACATTAATATTTGCTTGAATGCAAACAGAAACTGAATGCATAAACATTAATGCATTAAATGTACCCTGGATGAGTGCTATAAATTTTTTCTAGCAGACATCTGGAGAGGTGTGACTCATTCTAATGTTTCCTCTACTGTACCTGTCCACCAAATTTGTTTTAGACTTTGTCTTGATTCACTTTTATGGTCGCACTTAGTGTAGAGTGGCTTATGACCACTTTTGAACTCTGTTAATTTTTAGGTGACAGGGGAGACTGCAATTACATGTATGGAACAACTAGAGCAACAAAAAAGTCAGTCTGTGACACATGATGCAGACTAAAATATCTCAAACAGTGATGCTGTAAAATTTTGCACGGGCATACGGGCTCTAAAAGGATTTGCTTGTTCAGCTCAGAAGATAATGTACCATAATTAGGCTAAAATCGTTAATTTCTTCAAAAATTTAGTTGAGAAATGTTTATAAATGTTACCAACAAAATCTTAAGGCATTTACCTATGCAACACGTGATTGATGCAAATAGTAGCTAACATGTTAAAAAAGATGGTTAACACGCCGGACATACATATACCTACAAATTAATAGTGTGTAGGCATTATGAGGTTGGTATGCTGACATTAGCATCAAATTATGGGTTCGTTAAGCTGCTATCATGTTTGCAGATTCTTAGATATATTATCTTCCTGCTTGTCTTGGCTAATTACTGCTGAACTGTTGCCAGTTATGTGTTGCATTAGGCTGAATGCCTGTTGCTATTCAGGGTTAGTTCATTTCTGTTTTTTTTTTTTTTAATTTGAGGGCAAAAGGAAAGACAGAGATATTCTGGAGCAAATTTTTTGAACCAGAACCACACTATAGACAATCAGAATGGAGAGAGTTGAGAGAAAAGATTAAAGGAAGAAATAACATCTCCATCAGAGTGTTCATTTAAAAGGATTTTTTTTTCATAAGAAATTAAACATCCCTCTTCTTTCCAGTTTGGGGCTGGCAGGCAGACATCCCCTCTACAATTTAAGAATAGGCTTAGTTTTTTTTTCTTTTTGATCAAGCCTATAGTTAGGGCTGGCTCAGACTTGCCATGGGCCAGCCCCTAGTCATGCAGCTATAGGCTTAAACAGCAGTTCGACCTCCTGTGATCTACTGAGCTCCTCCTCTCCCTCTCTATCTGTACTATTAATGCATTCTACTAATTTGCGTGTTCTGCTATTTCCTGGTTTTGTCTAAGTTGGATTATGTGGGGTTTACTGCTTTAGTCCTACTTGACAATCACTGTTAATGTTTAACCAGAGAAAAGACCTAAATAGCTGCTGGAGGGCTAAAATTTTGTTATGGCTCTTAAATGTTTACTAACCATTATATCTCTTCCTGTCTTTCTCTTTCTCTCTATTCTATTAATGTAGAGGGCCACCCGCTCAGAAGCAGGTCATTATTAAGACCTTTGCCTGATTAAAAGAAGTATTTAACTATCATCCTTTTCTTGCTTGCTCATGGCTGAATTGTTGGGCCTTTGTGAAACAAAGAGTTAGGTCTAGACTTCCATTATATAAAACGTGGTCCAAGATTACTTTTGTTGTGAGCAGGGGTCAGATAAATAAAACCTGATTTAATTTGACTTGACAGTGATAAAAAGAGTACTTGGCACAAACTAACTCCACAATGATAATGGAAGGTTATGAAATCTTGACTGTCCCCTTATTTACCTTTATGTGTAGGTTTCTCATACACTTTAATGTGACATTGTGTTATCTTCCTAAAATTAGAAGAAGTCAGCACAAAAATAATTTTTATGGCAAACTCAAGTAAAGTGATAAAAGAGAGAAAGGCAGACTAATGAGACATGATGATTTTAGAGCTCTTCTCTTCACACACCTGGATGGAGCAGATCAGACCATCTGTGGCAGGGTTAAACAGCAGAGGACTATTTTATTTAATCTGTTCTTATCAGAGCTGCTTGACTTGCTGCAGAAAACTTAGGTTTGTCCAAACTGTCACTTCACCACACAGTGTGGGAAAAATGGAGGAGTAGAAATAGTAAAATTGTAAAGTGTTTTTATGTGGGAAGTGACCTGAACATAACAAATTTTAGTTGGATTTGTCTGGAATATTTAACACATGCAACAATGCCTTTGACCGCAAGCAAAATCCGTAGATTAAAATCCCTTTCAAATTAAACCTCTTAAATTGTGAAATTATCACTAAAACTTAGATTATAGGTTTTTTTATCCTCCTAAAAAAGAACATTAAATTATTCAGCCTGCTGTATTTTTGCTTTGTGTATTAAAGTGACAAATCAATTTTGTGAACTGTAGATCTGCCACCATGAAATAAAAAGGTTTGTGAAACCCCAAATCAGATTTGGCTTAAAGCCCCCATTGGGCCTGAGGCTGCACTGTTATCCTTATCATTTATCAGAGGGGACTTGTGTGTGGTAAGGGTTCACTGAAGTGCAATCCTCACAGATTTGTAAGAAACAACACTGCCACCAACAGGTCTCAATACAGAAGCATTTTCTTGCACTCTCTAATCACCACATGGATCCTCCACACCTGCGAGTGATCTGGTTTAAGCTCACATAGATATATTGTGCTTTTTCTTCTCCATTTGCTGTTTTCCTTCTCTCCCACTGATGGTCCCCTTTTGTCTATGCAAAGAAAAAAAAGGGCAAATTGAAAAGAAAATGAAGATGTGTTTGTGTTGATGTGTACACTGAGTGTGGTAGCAGGAAACGACTGAGAGCTAAATGAATGTTAGGAATGAAAATAGAGGCAATCAGACAAAGGGGTAATAACAGTTGCAGAAATGACATATTATTGGCATAAAATAAGCATTATCAGGAAGATGCCATCATTCTGAGACTTGAGGGAGAGAAGATTGAAAGACATGGAGAGACATAAGCCAGGCAAGGAGGATTTCCTACCACATCAAATACTACTGTACCTAAGCTTTTAGTGTTTTAGTATTATTGAGACTCACCAATGGCATTTATGTCTTTGTAAAAAGAAACTATTGCCCTAGGTGCTGAATTAGAGTTAAAGATCAAATATATTGGCAATATATTTATATATTACAACACCTGTACAGTATCATTTTTTCAGAGAATCTGCACTAAAATATCCTTCAAAACTGAAAAAGGCCAAAAAAAAGAAGAGGGTAAGAAAATTACTTAACAAAATGGAATTTGACAAAGATAAAAAAAAAGATACTAAAGCATAAGATGATTATCAGTTCAACATAAGGGAACAGAAAAGAAAGTAAAAGCTTCTGTATCAGACCCAGGACCATGTTGAAAGCATCCTTGGTGATAAGAATTAGGCTTGCAGATTCTAACGTTCTTTCATATTCAGTGTTGAACATTTAAAGTCTGCATTATGTGCACCATGATCAGCATAAGAATGGTGTCTTATTCTCTCCACAGTAATCTGCTTTAACAAATAAACCATTTTACTTTTCATTTGAGTCTGTGCTGATTTTTAAACAGGCCCAAATGAAAACTCATATCTGACTTGTTGTCCGGAACAAGGGCAAAATCTCTGTGAGCGCTGTTGTTTCTTTAAAAACTCATAATGTTTGGATTGCGAGCAATTTCCCTGTTAATGAAATACAACCACGAGTGCTGATAGAGAAAGGCAAATCAATTCTTTGTTATGTTCTTCAGACGCCAGCGTCCCTCCGGGGTTCCCTTCCCGATGTGCCATTACTGTTTCCATTATCGAATCCTCCTCGGGTTTACGATGAGGGTATATTAAAAGTTATCCTCTGTTCATAGTGTTTTTAATTTTCAGATTTTAGCTCAGCCCAAAGACTTTGGACTGTAGTAGGTTACCATTATTCTGAAGGGTCTGGATAATTGTACTTGTGGTTCAGAGTAGACCCTGGAATATTGAATACGTACTGCATTCAGTGCTGGTTACAGACAAAAAAAGAATGTAATTACTGTGACAGACTCTCATTATGTCTGCAGGTTAAAAACAAATTATAGGTTTGTTCCCTTTTGTACCAAATGTGTTTGTGAACCGCACTGGGTCCTAATCATGTCTCAGCCAAGGTTGGATTACCAATCTGCTTCAGGGCCTCCAGTATCACTGTGTCATTTGGGCTGTGGTTATTTGGCTAATTGCAATTCTGTTCGGAAATGTGTTTTACTAAAGTGCAATATAAACTGAAGTAACCCTGTCTTTTAACCAATTTTACCTAGTCTGGTGGTCCTGTGGGTCTGTATCTAGATCTGCATTTTCCTGAATCAATTCTGTGGAATAAATTGTCTAAGAAAGGCCAGGTAGTATTTCAGCGTTGAGGCACTCCTTTGTTTTTGGAATCTAAGAAAAATATAATGAAGCTGTCGCTTTTAGTTTGCTGTGTAAACTGGAATGAATGAATATTTGAAGGTAACAGGATACATACACCATGCACAGAGGGCAGGAGGTGGTGGGTCAATAGCAGCCCACAAGTGCTCCTAATAATAGATTTAAAGTGAAACTGACAGTGTAAAAACAGCAGTAACGATTGTTATTTTTTGCTTTTTTTGTGTAAGTCTTCTCCTCTATGTTTACAGTGAATTACAGTCCTTTCTCCTAACATGAGCTGCATACAACAAAAGGCTTGTGGCAAAAATTTGTATGCTTTATCTTTTCTCATGTCTTGAAGAGATCAAAAGATCACTTAAAATCTTGCTTGTTTTTTAAAGCCAGTGGTTTAGCATCTCACCTTGCTGTAGGAGAGCCCAGCACCCTGTGACATCGCTGCTGTGTGGGGTCACAGGTTCAACAGTCAACACTTTAGCTACATCCAATCATACCACTTCAGTTTTTTTTCAATAAGTGGCAGCAAATCACTGCTTTTCAGGCTAGTGTTTAGTTATTATTAAAGGTAATAGTGGCTGATGTGCAAACAAAAGGTATAAAGTGAGCTATTCTGCATGTGAATGGATACTTATAGTGGGTCAAAGCACAGGGTTATGAGCGCTGTGAGGATTTAAAGTAAATATTCAATCATTTTCTCCCACTTCCACTAAAAGCAAGAAAGGAACAGAGGAGAAGAGGGCTGTTGGAGAGCTTTTCTTTTAATAAAACTTTATCACAACCACTGAATTTTAAAACACATATTCTTCTCTTCTCCCGCTTGAGTTCAACTCTGTGGTGAGCTTGTTGGCGGCCGGTAGTGTCTGAGCACGTCCAGACACCTGTGTGCACGAGTTGCTGGCCTGTTGCCCTGTTATTTGTTTGTTTGTTTGTTTATATTTTTAATGCTTGCTGTAACAACAGAATTTCCCCATGAGGATTAAATAAATGCTGACCTTAGCTTACCCTACCTTGCTTGTAGTCCACACTCCTCCTTACATGAACTAACACACATACAAACTGAGTTTAATATTCCAGACAGATCTGCAAATCAAATGAGGCTCAGGACAAAACTCGATAAGGATCTAGAGAGGTGAACACAGCTTCAGTCAGAATTGCCAAACAGAAGCAGTTACAGCCATTGGTAATAAATAACCTGCAAGGATTGTCGCAAACAACTCCTCTTTGTGTTAATCTGCCATCTAGTGTTGAGATCGATCAACTGGTACAGGCTCTCCACTGCAGTTTCATCTAGAGCATCTTCTTTGTGTGTGTGTGTGTGTGTGTGTGTGTGTGTGTGTGTGTGTGTGTGTGTGTCTTGCTAGCAAAAAGGCAAAAAGCACTTCTCTTCACTTTCATGGATCACTGTAGGCTTCTAAAATCTCATCAGCCCTGGACAGAGGCAGCCTTACCTGTTTCACAGTCACTGTGTGTATCAGATCTGACATTCTCCTCCATATTTCCTGTTCTGGTGTCAGTCTCCTTTCCCCCTCTCTGGTGCTGTCACGTCTGAGATTAGTGATGCTTCTAGGAGTCGATGAGGTTCATGTGCTCCAGATTCGCCTTGTCAGTGTCAGTGATCTGAGCCTCACTCTTGAATACTAGAGGAGCTCTGAGCTCTGAGCACAAGGTCTCAATCATTTGCTTCACCCTGGAAAGGAGAGCAGCTCTAAAATGTGATTAAGCCTCCATGGATATGCAGCAAATGATGAAGCTATTAAAATGATTCTGTTTGATTGATTGGATTATCCTTGGTTCCTTTTTGAGGTTATAAGCTGTTCAACATGAGCTAAATATTTCATAATTAATAAAGGGATGCTTTTTAAATTAGCTTTCCAGGTCAAGACAACCTCAGATGTTTTATTTCCCTTCCTTTTCAAAATGATCACGTCTCCAGATGTAGTCAGTCTGTCAAGGTGAAGGTGAAGGCTCAAATCCTCTCCACCTTGTAAAGTGAACAGAAATGAGGGTTAATACATTGAAACTATATATTTTATTATATGAGCTACTAATTTTGTGCCCTTAAGACTTATTTAATGATCTCATTTGATTGACTGCTGGATTGATTCTTATATTAAATTGCAAGTCTTGCCATTAAACAACAAAAACCAGAAAAAGCATAATCCTGCCATAGATGTCAGAAACACTATACTTCTTCTGAATAACTATGTTTTGTTTCTGGCTTTTTTGTTAAATATTCATAGAAGATAACAGTTTTCATGGTTTTCTGCTGTCTTGGCATGCAAACATATCCAGGATAGGTCACTTCTCTCCATTTCACTATTTGTAATCCTCCCCAGAGTTTGTTTTGGCAACTATCCGTCATTTGGGATCATTAAATTTCCATGCTGTATTTAGCTGAAAATTTCCCTCCACGTGATATTTGGATTTCCATGAAAACGTGATGGCATCTGTTCATGATGAGCCAAGACAGACAAAAGAACCGCACTTGAATTGCATGCCTTTCCTGTCTCTCTGAAACATAGTTTGTAATTACAGAAAAAATATCATTTTCTTTTGTGTGGAATGAATACATGACACAACAGTGTGAGATGCAATCATGAGCTATTTACATGGAGCAGTGCAGGCAGCTAGGCACCCAGCACATGCCTCACTGCAGAGGAGGCTAGGAACTGAGGTGGGCCCTTACACAGCCTAGATTGTATGGAGAAGCAAGGCAGATCTAAAGGGAGACAGACTTATGGAGCTAGACAGGTGGAACAAGCAAAAATGCAGATTACAGGGTTTGCTAATTCAGCCCCTCTGTGCCATGGATTTATAATCTAAAGCCACCCACTGATATTTATGCAGCACAACTGCTGATAGGCTATTTCAGCACCATGGTCAGCGCTATTGATTTCACCAATAATTTGCTCAAACCACAGCCAGCAGGGCAGGCAACCAAGGATAAAACGGCTAATGAACACACAGCTTGATATTAAGTGATACAGGATGCCTGTTCAGTCACACGGTGACATACAGTAACCTACACATTCAGCCCACACATGACAAACTACAAGTGTGCAGAAAATGTGAATCCTGCCGTTACTACAATAACCAAGCAGACGGGGGTCTGCAATAAGCAGCAACAAACAATGCCTCTGTGAAAAACACCATATAGATGACAAGCCTGTCAACATCACAAGTAATAAATATGAAACGACTCACCAGGGATGCTTTCATCCAGCAGCTGTCAGTTTGAATCCAATCCAGCAAAAACATTATGGAATCCATTTAAATGTCCACATGAACATATTCCCAAATATACAAATATTTAGTACAGGGACTTCATCTTTCAGCTGCTACATCCTTGCAGTCTTTTTTAGTCACCTTGTTCTTGTTAATGACAATATTCCCCTGTGTGGATAACAAGGTGAGGTCAGAGAGTCTGGCCTTCTTTATGCATGCCTAAAGACAATTTTTAATTACCTTGAGGTGGCTGAAACTGCATTTGCACTGCTGACTTTGTTTTTGTCACAAATTACAAAATACTGCTGTTAAATGCAGATGAGGAATGAAGAACAGCTTTATTTCTAATTTACTACACATAGAAAGACGGAAATTTCACCAACACCTGCCCAGCTGTGGACACCTGTCTCATGCATAGAAGCTGGCAGGATCCTTGATTCAGTGGGTTGCATCATGTGTTGAGAAGTTTTTAGGGTCCAGAGTGGAGAAAAGTTTTGACATTTGGCAAAAATATTGAATTCTTGCACAAGAATATCTAAAATTTAAGAGATAAATTTCCAGTTTGACAGGCGTTTGGGAGTCTGGATCACCTCTCCTTCTGCCACCTCATCTAGGAAATGTTTTTGTCTCTGGCCTCTCCAGGAGCAAACACATGAGGCCTCACATTTCTTCTTTTTTCTTCTGCTCTTGCTCCTTACCAATAATGTGCCCAACTTGCACTTTTTCCTGTCATCACAGATAGAATATGGGTAACGAAGGAAAAGAGACAAGAGGCACAAACCTAGGCTTTGAAGTACAAGGTCCCATTTTATCAAATGATGCACATACACAAAACAGGCTCAGGAAGAAAGAGAGTAAAGAAAGAGAAAAAGAGAGGAAGAGATTGTTATTTGTATTGATCAAGCATATCACCTCTTGGGTTTAATCTGATTTCAGAAATGTTCTGTCTGGAATTTTTTTTCTAACACTTTTGTTGTTAAAACAACAAAGAGGGACTCAAAAATACAGACGACAAGCTACACACTTTTAAACCTCCTACAGTCAAATCATCTCTATCAAATTGGGCTCTTCATGAGCTCACTTAGAAATGAACTCAACAACAATACAAAAAAGGCCAAAGTGTACTTGCTGTAGTGTTTGCTGCATAAAACAAGAACCTCTTAGTAGTGACAGGCCCTCATCTCTGTCACACTTCATTTTTTTCCCCGCAATTGAGAAACACTAAAAAGGCTTTCTTTGAAATATTCAACAATTAAAAAAAAAAAAAAAAAAAAAGCATGTTCAGTCAGGTAGATCCAACCCAAATGTGACCCCTTTGTTTCCATGGGACCAAGGCTGCTGCACATTCTGCCCCCATGCTCACTCCACTAAAGCAGGAAGCTGTTTTACTGCAGTGGCCTGGTTTTATAAAAGCACTTACGTTAAAAGAGAAGTGTCTAGTTGAAATTATCATGAACAACTGGGATGGGTGAGGGCTTCATAGAGGAGAGTGTCATTGCAAGATTATGCATTTTTAAATTGCAAAGAGTGCAACAGGAAACTGTGGCCCTCATAAGTGTTGTGGTCATCTTTTGGGAGCTGAAATACACTTCAGAATGACAAACCTCACACATATTCAAAACAATATAAAAAAGGTGAAACAGTTACTTTTACTTCTTGGAAAAGATCCATCTCAACTCTGTCTATCTCAGTGAAGTTTACTCTGAAAGGTCAAGGAGCACGATGAAGGCAGAAGTTTAATAAAAACCGACAAGCTTCATCCTAATTGCTGCCAGTGTTTGACAGATGGATAAACTTTGAGACTTATTTCCTCTTTCAGAAAATGCAAGATAGAGATCAAGTCCATATGGTGACGTGCACAGGTGATGATTTTGTATGTTTTGTAATGAAAGTGATGCCTTTAAATGGCTTTAATAGTTCAGTAAATGAATCCTACTCTGTAAAACTTTCTAAGAGGAACCCATGTATTTATAGGTTTTTTTGGAGAAAAGGTGATATTTCACAGTTTCATCTTAGAGAGGTTTTTTTGCTACTTTTTCACAGCCTCTGACTTGAAATTGATGGCAGGGTGAGAAGACAGTCTCAGGTGCTTTACATTCAATAATGTTATCTTCAGGTGCTCGGAAAGAACCTGAGGTGAGGAGGTGGGGAACTTAGAGAGACTTCATACTAACATTTTAAGCACTTGAAAGAATTTAAGATTAAGAATTGCTTAGAATTTCAGAGAGGCCGGTAGCACCGCCACCCATCTTTCAAAGGCTGACGGATTCAGCCTAAAGGGAAAAGCTGAAATCTCTCGAGAAAGGCTACACGGCAGAGAGTCTGCCTGATCCTTGTGCAACAGACAGTATTCTCTAACATAATGTGGTTCTTACCCCACAATCTAAGTATACCAACATGCAGTTAAGTGAAGTGACAGACAATTTAATGAACAGTTTTGTGATTGGTTGAAGGAATATAAAGGGTAAACTTAAAAAAACATTAATTTAGATAAGGGTCTTTGTTGAATGGATACCATCAGATCATGACATTCACAACTACATCTGCTGATAGCAACTGATCTCCAAGCCATACCACATCAGCTGATATCTCAGTCCATTCCTTTTTTATATATATTTGATTGGCAAATCTTACACAGTGACCTTATTAAACTACTTTAGTCTGCCTGTTCTTGGTGCTTTGCTACATACAAACCATTTTTCAACCGGTGTGTACCTCAGCTCCTACTAATTATACTCTCTCTAATTATTTAATGTCATGTCTGATGTCATTGATGCCTGCTCTGCTCTGTCCCCTATGGCAGGCCCTTGCTGCTGTTCTTCCTGCCTAGTCTTACCATGGGAGCACAGGAAGTTTCCAGAAAAAAAGCCACATTGCCAACTATAACACAAAATGGAGATAAAAAGTGTCTTTGGATAAAGGGCACCCTGACTGAAATTCCTTTTTATGGCGGACTCTAGAGATCAACCATTAAACCAAGAAAAACCAACACACATACTGCACTGGTCCTTAATGTTACAAAAAACCCTTCCATAGTTTGCACGTGTTAAGACCAGGTAATTGTCTTATGTATACAATAATAAGAATACATTTTATTTGTACAGCGCATTGAAAAGTACGCAGAGGCCCTTTGTTCTGTAAAGAAAAAATATAAGAAAATAACAGAGGCTATAAAAGAAAATATAAACAACTAAAGACAGAAGACAGTTATTGTGTCTAGCAAAACAGATCATCTCATCATCCTGTTGGATGTTCCTCCATTTCCGTTTGAGTGGAAGCCAGAGTCCAAAGTGCCCTTAGAGTGGGCAGTCAATCCCTCTGAGCTCCAGGGGTGCTCATCTATGTTAATGTTCTGTTTCTAGGGGCTTTCAGCTGAAGGCAGTCATCGTGCACGGACCAGTAAAGGTCATTAGTTGTAGAGTAAGCACCATTAAAAGTGCAGGTACGAATAGGAGGAGTTAGTCATATCAACTGAGACACCATTAAGATGAGCAGGGCCTCAATCCCTGCCTTTGCGTCCATGCTGCAGGGTTGTAAATATCCACTGAGTTAATGAGCTGTTCCATGTGTAGGAGCTTACATTTACTCTCCAATAACCTCCTGCCAGGGACAACATCACTCCCTATTTCTTATAATGGCATTTTAATAGATGCTCATTTTATAAAACATCGCTTCAGCCTCAATGCAAAGGACAGCTGCAAGTGTGGGGGATAGGAAAGGCAGACAGGCATGTGTGTTTGCACAGGTATGTGAGTTTGTGTACAGCTATTGGTGGGAGAGACAAGGAGGGAAAATAACAGACAAAGAAGGGACACAGGAGACAGGTATATGAAAATAGACCAAGAGAGAGCATTTGCTCATATTTATACAATAACTGCACACTTTTTACACTTGCCAGAGAATATTTTTTAATAATAATGCTGGAAAAGTCAATCACCTTTTAAATCCCAATCTTCGGTCCTATGCTAACAGCCTACCTGCATGTATAGAAAAAGGCAAACATTCATATGTGGTGGCTGTGAGCAGTTTAAGGGCTTCAAGTGATTGACACTTTGCTATGTTTACAATAATACCCCGATGGGTTATTTCCCCTCTAATGCATCAGGCAAATGAGTACAGGGTAGGTGGATGAATACAAACAGCGTTTTTCCACAGCAAAGAAAACACCAGCAAGCTGTGGTTACTTAGTAACATAAAAATTGAAAAAAAAAAAAAAAATTAGACTTAATGAGTTTAGGTGAAGTGACTGCTGAAAATTACTAACCAAAGGACACATTAACCTGGGTATATCTTTTAATGTTGATGCAAATTTGTGTGGTTATTTGAATCCATCCAAGAACAGGGACATTATTAAAAATCTTAATGCCGCAGTTGTGCAAACATTTCCCATTCTCATCAATTCCACTCAGGACCCCAAAGAGGGCACTGTGCAGAATACAAAGATTAAGAAGAGGCTACTTGATACAAGTAGTCAGTGTGGTTTGGTTTGAATGAAAACAGTATTTCTTATTAGGTCTAATGATTCCTTGAGAGGAACAAAACCAGGCCTTTCAGCTGATAGCTTCTATTTATTAAAAAAAAAATGTACTCCCCAAGGTCACAGTCATTTCCTTGAAACTTCTACCAAATTTTTTAACTCTCTACAGGGTTGTATTTTGAACCCTACTGCATACTAGATTTTTTTGTTATTTAATATGTCTTTTAGGCAATATGTCTTCAATTTCCTTTTATAAAAATAAAGAAATTTAGTTTCCCAAGGAGACGACATCAAAAAAAAAAAATTATATCCATAAAATATTTTAAAAAATTAATGAAACTAAAGCAAGTACTTAATTAATATAAAACATATTGCTATCTGCTGTGCTATACCAAAGTCATGTTGACAAGTGAAGGTAATACACTTAAGTTAAAATACTGTTGCACTACTATCCAACAAGTCAGACTAGATAACAAAATTTATACTTAGTCCATGGTATCTATCAGATGTGAGTCCTTTGGTAACTTACAGGTGTATTTTTAATTACAATATCTAAAATATTAGATAAATCTAAGCAAACATACTTATAATTGTTATGATGTTGAAAGAACCTCAAACAGAAAAAAGAATTATTTTATTTTATACACTAAATCAAAAGTTTAGACTGAATTTGTTTTCAGCATACAAATGCTATAAACATAAGTTGCTCTAAAAGAAAATGATGCAAACAACCAAAATCTAAATAATGAAGTAAGCTCAACTTTAAACATTTACAGCAGTAGAATGCAACATACACATCAGTAAAGCATCAAACATAGAATAAAGAAAAGAAAAAAAGAAAAGAAAAACCCTGGCAGTGATTACAGAATTTTTTTCAGTGTAATCATTGTTTTTATTTTTGATTATTTTACTGTAACTTTGCTCTCCTGCTTCATCAAAGATACTTTAGACACATTTTCACAGAGTGATACATCTGTTTTTTTATCAAAACAAATTAATGTCATACACCTCTTTATTACAAATTTTTCCAAAAGTTTATTCAGTGCATTACAGTAACAACAACAAAAAGAAGAAGAAGAGGAATATAATTTATTAATAATTTATTAATAATAATAATTATTATTATTATTATTATTATTATTATTATTATTATTATTATTATTATTATTATTATTATTATTATTATTATTAT
>JAQMCX010000027.1:1241369-1293813 GCA_029814765.1 Acanthurus leucopareius
ATAATAATAATAATAATAATAATAATAATAATAATAATAATAATAATTATTATTATTATTATTATTATTATTATTATAAGTAAGTGAGCTGTGAGTACACATGACGTCCAGACAGGGGGAGGACATGCCAATCTTCAGCAATTTTTAGCTGATAATAATTATAATTATTATTATTAGTAGTAGTAGTAGTATTGTTGTTGTTGTTGTTGTTGTTGTTGATGATGATTTATTCATCATAATTTTATCAAAATAAATGTCTCATACAGAATATTTTCTTTCTTCCCCTATCTTTTCTGTCTCCACTGGTCATGATGTAATTCCGGTCGGAGCCCTGGCTGTGGTCCAAAAGCAGTAAAAATCGGCTAATCAGAAACATTCAGCAGATCCACAGCTGTCAAAATCTGTTTAACAAAATGCATCATGAGCTAAGAAATGAAGCCTCCAAAGGTGGACTGTATCATAAGGCCATAACCTGCTGCCAAGCACAGCATGTGTGGGCAGTAGGAGCTTTATCTGGTGAGTGGGCAAAAAGATAGGGCTCCACGAGCTGAAACACAGTGTCTCAGCGTACAGACAGAGGGCAGCAGTGCCTACAGTTTTACTGCATAGGAGGATTATCATATTATTTTTGTCTTATCATTGACCTCTAATAATGCAGACAAGGATGTTGGAAATGCTCAGCATCGTGCCCTTAAAAGCTGCATGCCTAGTACCCTGCAAACACACACACACACACACACACACACACACACACACACACACACACACACACAACAAGTTATTCCCAAATGTTTGTTATAGCATGCCTAAAGCTCCATTTAGCGTGGTGATGTGATTCATACTTATGCAAAGGAAGTTTGGAAAATTTATCATAAGTAGCAGGATCTATAATTTCTCACCAGTGAACCAGTTTTTCACCTGAAGGGATCTACACGCAATCTGTGTTTGTAGAGCAGCCAATAGAAAAGCCTTTCTCTGAAATGTCTTGGAACTGGCAAAAGTTTCCCATCACAGGACATTTCAAAAACCTGAAAACAGAGCCAGTAGGAGGTGCAAAAGTCTAGTTTTCTCTCAGACTAATTTAATTAAAATATGCTGAGAGGTTATTAAAAAGTTTTGCCCATCAAAGCAAAACCATGCTGCCAACACCAACTCTAAGACTACTGTAGCCTCAAACTTAATTGCATAAAAACACACAAATCTGGCTTTTTATGCCTCTATGTCTCCTCATGATTTTTTTTTCAACTTCTGGGTCTTTGCAAGAAATAGAGGTAAACAGGTGTTATCTTAGTGTATGGATCCAACTATGAAGAATGGAGGAGGAGGTGTGGGGGATGCTTTGCTTATGACATTGCTTTCAATTTATTCAAAATTCACAAAACATTGAACCAGCATGGCTACCACAGCATTCTGCTGAGACACGTTTTTCCATGTGGTTTAATGATTATGTGGACATTTTTGTTTTTTATAGTACAACCAAAAACATACCCCTCCCATAAGCAGAGTAATTGAATCCTGCACCAGATGACCTGGCCCCCACAATTAACTAAACTTAACCCAATTAAGATAATATAGGATAAGTTTGATGTAGAGTGAAAGAAAAAGAGCTTTCAAAAGCTCAGCATATATGAGAACTCATTCAAGACTGTTGGAAAATCATTTCAAGTTGTGCTCTAATGAAGCTGGTAGAGGGAAAAGTCAAGAGTGTGCAGAGCTGTCATCAAACAATTGGGGGACTACTTAAAAGAATCTAAAATGTAAAATATAATTTGTTCGTTAAACTTTTTGTTTACCACAAAATCACATGTGCATTTTAAATGTAAATAGTTGTGATGTCTACAGTTATCTACAATGTAAACTTTTGAAATAAATAATGTAGCTTTAGATATTGGCTTTGTGCTGTAGTTATGTTTTGGGAAACACATTTTATTTATTGTTTTAAGAAAAGTTAGATGCCATTGAATACATGTGGAAAATATTTGCAGTAATGCTCCTCACACAACCATAGTTTTTGTTGTTTTATCCTCTATGTAGTAGACAGCTTTAGTGGGCAGGTAACATTAAACCCATCAAAAGAGTATGTTTTTAACTTAGAGAAGAACAAAGGAAAGAATATGTTGGAATATCCTAAAGTAGTTTTTTCCTTTTTGGAATTTTAACACAGAGTATCATGTCTTAATGTCATGTCACACTGAGTGATGTAGGTCTCTATGCTGATGACATTGACCATTTACTTTCAACTTTCACATCCTAATTTCATCAAAGTGGCATGTTTGGCAATTTTTTATGCCAATAAAAGTGAAGTAAAGAGCAGATTCAACTGCCTCACACAAGGCACAGGACTATTTTTTTTAAAGCTGACAAACAAGTCTGTCATATGTGTAAAAGACCACAGGTCTTTTACACATATGACACTAAAAAAATTGTAATAAAAGGGCTGCTTTCATTGGAATGACAGCTGACTTTAAATAAATGTATTGATTTATTAATTTAAATTAAAAAAAATTGGTGGAAAAGATATGCAATAACAAGGTAATTTGTGTTAATATTTTTAAATAAACACAAAATAAAGACAAAATCAAAACACAGGTAGTAAAAGACAACAAAACTGTGTGGTTCATGCTAACACACTTGGGTAATTGATTTTTTTCATTACAAACCCTACAACTGAACAGTTTCAGTCATTAATGGATTTTCGTGGATTTTTTCAGACTTGCCCTCCTGGTAAATGAGTTCCTATAAACATCTCAACCAAATGGGTTTTCTCCCATGTGGAATCTCATGTGTGCCTTAAGACTTTGCTTGTAATTAAACCTTTTCCCACAAATATCACAACTAAATGGTTTTTCTCCTGTGTTTATGTCCATGTGTGTCTTGAGATTTTTCTTGTAATTAAATTTTTTCCTACAAACATCACAACCGAATGGTTTTCCTCCAGGGTGGACTCTCACAAGGCTTTTCTTCTTTATACATCTCTTTGCATAGACACCACAACCACATGTTTTTTTCTGCCATGTGGACATGCATGTTTCTTTTAAGGTTTCTCTTCTGGTTAAATGACTCAGGAACAGTGGACTCCCTCCAACCATCGTGACTTTCTTTGGTCTCAGAAGAGTCCCAAGTTTTTTAATTAGTATTCTGTTGTATATGACTATCTGAAACGAGGCTGTTGGCTCATTCATATCCTCCACAGTACCCCTTATCAGGTTGTTTTTTTCAGTACTGCTGAGCTGTTGGCTGAAAGTCCTGCTTTTCTGTTGTTCCCAGTGTGGTTTTGATGAAGCTGTGATGACTGAAGTTTCTCTTTATCATCTTGACTCCTCACAGGGACAGTACTGAATGGGACTGTGGTGCCATGAGCTCTTAAGAGTGCATAAGGCTGCCCTTCATCCTGGTCCAGAGTTCCTTCTTTTCTTATGTGTTGGAGAACTGAGTCTATCTCTTCCAGCCTGGGTCCATTGTCATCAGGATATCATAAGTTCAAATGTTTATTTTTGATGTCGTGGTTTTTACCATCTGATGCTTGCACCTACCAGCTGTTTAAACATTGATTTTAGAATAACGTTAAATTTCAGTTCGAGGTTGCAGAATGCTAAAAAGTTATTAATTCTGCAAATTTTCTTTTCTTTTTCTTTTATGAAAAGGAAGTGGAGAACTGTAAATGTCAGCTTGAACAGGAGGTGATGAAACAGCTCTTTTCTCAAAGAGAGTACCCACTTTTTTAATTACATACAAATGATGTTTACCATAATGACAGTCTTGGGAAATCTGAGCTTTTCTTACTGTTCTAATGAGAAATTCATGAGCATCTACCATAAAACACACACAGGAACTGCCTTGTGATGGAAGTTGTATGTGTAGTGGTACAGTATAATTTGCCATCACATTGTAATTCACTCTCTTTCTCTCTCTCTTTTTCTCCCTCTCTTTTTCTCCCTCTCTTTTTATCCATCTGTCTCTGAATTTGAGTGTTGTGGGTGTGACACTCCTGACTGATTACACTCACCTGAGTGATCTTACACACCTGCTTTTAATCAAGCTCATCAACCAATGGTATATCTACCTCAAGTTTTTTACCTATTAATGTCCCATTGTTGCTTAGCCCTCTTTCAAATACTGTCTTCTCTGCTCACATCAGCTCAGCCTGCCTTTGTGTGCCCTACTCTACCATTTCCCTTCTCTTCATTTCTCCTACAGCAGCTGGTTATGCCCTCTCCTCCATTCATCCACATTGCCTTTCTCCACCCTCACGATAAAACAACCATGTGTCCTGCATTTGGCCAGTCTAGTATTGGTACATTCTTTTTGTTAATGATAAATATCTAATGTAACCCTCACTGACACTATTGTTGAACTTTTCCTACTTCCCCCTCTTTGTGTTACACATCCACATCTGGTCAAAAACAATCTGTGAGCTTAACACAGTGAGCTTGCCATTGCACCTCTGACACTAGCAGCAATCTGTTTGTATTAATAGAGACAGATACACAGAGATGAGGACCCTTTTCACATTTTTCCTTTACAGTTGCACTGAGCTCTTGTTACCACTAAGGGTCAGCAGTTTGTAAGAATTAATGTTCCTCTCTGCAGCAGGACACTTCTTTAAGGTTTTAAAAAGTTGTAAAACTGTAGATCTTTACTGACCTTGTGTATTTTCAATAGAGATGACTTGAAAGCTGCTTTCTCTGCCATATTTGTTTATGTATACATTGTTAAGCATTTTAGAAAAGCTCTGACAGCAGAGAATGTTCACGATGCAAGTGCACAGTGATGAAGATGTAAAGTCAATCTGCTGCTTCATAATAGTTGTTAAAATTAGAACAAGCTGTCATAGAGGAATTAGAGCTCACATTTGTTAATTAGGGCCAAAATTTATATTTTTATTTTACAAGGATTTTACACAACAAATTAACGAATTAAATGAAGCTTCAAGTTGTGGGATGAAAAGCATCCTTAGTTAGCTTATTAGGAACTTCAAATCCTATCCATACTTTCAGCATC
Source organism: Acanthurus leucopareius (assembly GCA_029814765.1). Classification (NCBI taxonomy): domain Eukaryota; kingdom Metazoa; phylum Chordata; class Actinopteri; order Acanthuriformes; family Acanthuridae; genus Acanthurus; species Acanthurus leucopareius. The sequence goes on from JAQMCX010000027.1 coordinate 1,246,371, forward strand.
ATCCTCTGCAAACTCAGTGATTTGCATATCCTCACCTTGCATCACTTTGAGATCACCACATCAATCCATGAGATGATGGAAGGTACAACACACTGAGGCTGTCAATACCAAAATAGAAATCCCCTAAGTTCTAGTGGACTGACAGAAAGAGAAAATGGATTCAAGTCTCTCATTATTAACACACAAACATTATTTTGCACACAAGGTTGTCAAAGTGAAAACTTGTGAAATCTGTGTTTGTATCTGTGTGCATGTGTGTTTGACTGTTATGATTCCATGTCAGTGCCACCAGTGTGACCTTCCTTCCAACGATAACATAACCCCCAAAAATTGTTCCTGTGAAAGGCATCCATTGTCTGGGCTGTAACTGAATGACACCCTGTGGTGTATCGCCAGCACACTAATGGTTCATTTGTTTATGAGCTGACAATCACAGACAGACCAACACTGAGACACACTGAGACATAAACAATGTTTTGCTCCAAAACACCTACTAAACTGAAAATGTAACTTGAAGTGTACAAGGATTACACAACTGCTTTGATCGTGTTTTTGGGCATCGTGTAGAGGCCTGTTTTTTTTAAAGCAAAATATATAGCAACTTATACTTGAGTTAATTTCTTTTTTCTTGATAGCTGTGATTACAATGCATTCTCCACATCAAACAGTTAAATTGTAAACTAACTCCTCACTTAAAGCCATCACATAGTTTGAGGTTCAGAGTTGGTTTCTCCTTACAGAACAAATTCTTGCCCTCATTGCACCTCATTTCGCCAATGCTGTGCCTTTAACTGCAGACAGAGACAAAACAAAAACCAACCACAGCATGATACACAAATAGTTTTTATATTTTAAGATCTCATTTACGGTACATGGTGTGTATTTTTGATTGCCCCTGCACAAAAGTAATTGGAGGGAGGCTTAACTTTACTATTTTCTATAGTCATCAAAGTAGAAAATATGTCAAAAATTCAAAAATGTTGCAGTGCAAAATTTCAACTTTAAAGTCATCTTTCCAACCCTTCCTACAGCAAAATATTTGGAAAGGGTCCTGAAAACATCAGCTACCTTTAGCAACAGGCCTTCGTTATAGCAGCAACATACACTGTTATCAGAAGAAAGCACAAGTGTGACTAAAAACTTAAACAATGATTCTGCTCTTTTCAGAAGTTCCACTCAACCTGTAAAAAGGAAATGAGCCAGTGTTTGCAACAGAACCTTGAAACTGAAGCAACTATATGGAAATCAGTCATCATTCATTTTAGTATCTACCTCCTGTGCTTTTTTTAACGGCCTTTAGAGATCCTTTTCTGTTAAGTTCTGGTACTTGGGTGAGAAACTAAACTTTTATACGAGTTCTTGTTCACACGAAAGAAACCTCAAGTAAAGAAACCGAATGGCTAGAGAGTAAATTTTATTGGAGTTCTACAGTCAGTTCATTCTCCCATTGAAACGTGTTATGGTGTGGCATCAATCATTGCTTAATTTCTATTTTTAGCTTACTCATTACAAATGTGTTGTCAGCACACAATAATGAGAACATGTTGGAAGATGTCCAAATACATGAAAAAAGAATAAGACTCTAGAAGTCCTGTTCTTTAATATTTTAGAAAGTAGGATTTAACAGGAAGGTGCTGAGCTCAGAGTGGAACAACAGAATTTTGCCCTGCAGCCCAGCTTTCCTTCTGTACTGCTGGAAGTCCTAATCATTGCAAAAAGGCACACATCAGTGCTCTGCAAGGCTCCGCTATTTGAGAAACTGCAGTTTTTGGAGCCTTTGTGTTGGCTCATTTTTCAGCCCTGGAGGTTGCCACTAATTGTCTTCAGAGAGACTTCTGAAGGAGGAAGACATGTATAAGCAGGCAAATTAGGCAGAAAATCATGAAGACACTGACAAAAAAGACAGAATAAAAGAGAGCAGATGGAAAAACAAGAAATAAAGAGAGAGAGAGAGTGTTCTTCTCTGTGTTAAAATGTGATGGACGATCATAGAAAAGTTTTCACACCAAGAACTCCCATTAATCAGAGCTCTATCCTGTACTGATAATGTATCATATATAATCCCAATTATATTTACACTTTGAACATACAGGAGTCAATCAGAAAAGCACTTATCACTGTGAGACTCAGCTGACACACTGCTATGACTCTCAGACTGACGCAGTAATAACAGTCACAGTGAGACCTTCTGTACACACTAACCCTACACACAGGCTTATTTATCCAAGACTGTGGAGGTTTGACATGTGCATCATCAGATAAGCAATAACATGGGCTTGTTTTAACAATGAGAAAGTGATCTGACCTTGTGGATAACCATTTCACTGGATTGGTGACACCATAAATTGTCCTGGTAGTTGCAATAAAAAGGTGAGAAATACAGATTCTTCTGGTTTTGGATCACTGTAAGGAAAAATTCAAGGTTATGAAGTGAACCGATTTCTAAAAAGTACTTTAATTTTTTTAAATTGAAATGGATACTTTGAAGTAAACACATTTTCATTGCAGTGTGTCTTTTTAGAGTGAGGAATTATTAGGCGCCACAAGGTATAATTGATTTTCCAACATTTCAGTGGGACATGATTGCATTAAAAGGGGAATTCAGCTACCTGCACAAACCAGCAAATACTGGAGGATTTCATTTTTCATAGAATTACAAAGAGGACATCAACTACATAGGATTTCAAATGCCATGTCTTCATTTTTGCCTCTCGTTGTGCTCCACAGGAAACAGACGTCTGCGTGGACATCTGCTTTCAATTCCTGCAGGTTTACTCTGTCCAATCTTGCAACCCCACCTCCAGTCCACTGTGGTGTGTTTTTATAAGACCCATTTTCCTATTTGGTTGTATTTTAAGGAGTAGATGTCTGTCAAGAGCATATTTATTTCATATTGTGGTGAATGAGGGGATAATGAGAGCACTAATCCCACAAGAGTGAATGTGGTAACAGATCCTTAAAAAAAGTTCTAAGTTATGTGATGGAACAGATTTCAACATCAAACCTGTCAAGTATTTCTCTATCGATTTATCGATTTATTTGGATAATACTTTAATTACAGTTTTGTGTGTGTTTTCCATGTTTTCTGGTGCATGTAATGCAAAGGTGATGTTGACCCAACTGACTCTGGTTGAAACACTATCCTGCAGCTAATTCATGTCCATCATGTTCACTGAACTCCTGGGTTTGAGCCTGAAATTGGACTCACCTGTTATCAACATACAGGCTCTAAAAGCTTAAATTACATGTGGAACACAGTCAAGGAGCTGGAAGGTAAGAGAGCGCCAGCAAAATATCACTCAAATGCAGTCAAAGTAACTGCTGATCAGGGTTTCCCTTTGTGTCCTTTTTGCCGCGGTCCTGATCCGTGTTTCATGTCTCTTGTCTGCAGTTTGCTCTTATGGTACTCAGTTTGACTTATGGAATTCACACCACGCTTTGTGCAGTGTTTCTGATAGTAAATGAGCTGTATCATCTGTCAGTAAAAGCACTCAACAGGAGGCAATTAGAGAAGCGACCAGCACCTTTGTTTGTTTATTCTTTTATGGAGTGACTGAGTGACTTACGAGCTCTGTTGTTTTAACGTTTTGTGTTACACGGAGTGGAGGAAAGATCTCGTTTAGACTCTAAGACTGTTTTTAACGTGATGAGTTTAAATGTTTTTGTGCAGTTTCCATTGGCTACGGTTATGACTTCAGTCAAGGAGTCTGCTTTTTCTCTGCACATTTTCTTCATAGCACACAGAGAAAGTAGGAAATGTGCCACATGCTCAGTTAAGTATTTAAACAATCAATTAAACAGTCAACATCAATGGAAAAAGTCAGGAGTGTAATTTGTTAGAGGGAGAGATTACAAACACTACCTGATGAATGAAAGTGTCACAGGTATGGGCCTAAATAATTCTCCAAGGGAAAAGTTTGTGTGCCTTTGGATTCCAGATGTTATTACAAACTCGGTTAATTTGATTTTAAATCTTGGATTATCTCTTCATGAAAGACTCTTCTTGACTCTGCATGCATCCTTTCGTGGAAGAGAAATCAAACAACAAATTAATGAAAAAGCAAAACAAAAATCATTAAATGTATCCAAAACTGTAAGGTACATCACTTCTGTTGTTCAATTCAATGTTGTAATACAAAAAAATCAAAAAAAAAAACAAACAGAGAAAATGCTCAGTTTAATCTTAGTTGGTGTTTAGTGTATTGAAACTTTAACCTCTCATACCCCACACTTTATTTATACTGTTAAATCTTGTGTTTCCTGTCTCAACGTTGCTCCAGCACATCATTTATACACAAGCCTCTGTGACCTCCCTCAGCACACAGTCACTCCTACACCAAAGCAAAAGCTCACAAGTCAATTAGCTTTCTTTTCCTGTTGATATAACAAATCAATTAACACTCATTTCCTGTACATCTAAAGAATCCCTTAGCTCTGGTTTCCTGCTTTCCTTCCTTGACATGCTGACCATGCAGCCGGCTTGTTTGGTGGCAGACCACATGCACACATCAAACAGCTTCTAATAGCAGCCTTATCACAGCACATTAACCTCGAATAAACATGCTATGAACCCTGGGTCTTCATAGGTGGGCGATGTGTGTGTGTGTGTGTGAGAATGTGTGCGTGTGTTTACCGACCATACATTTGTTTAGGACAGCCAAAACTGATGATCAATGTAATGCTGTTGTGATAGACTACTGCCTTAAATCAACAATTAATAATCTGTTTAACAATGCCTTGAGATATATTATGTCTTTATGTGTTGCATACACTAATACCATATGATGTAAACCTGCACTTGGGAATTTAGAGATAAATATCATGCCTTCAACAAATCCAGCAGCCATAAAGCAACATCAGCATTCATTTGCCTTTTTTTGCCCAGTTGATCAATATAAATCAATGAATTAACTTACCTTTAGGCTTAGTTTTGGTCTTCACCAGTCTCGACTTTTTTCCCTGTTTAATGCTTCACAGTGTTCATTAATTAGTTGCTAACTTTGAAAGTGAGCTACCAAATAAAGGGCAGGTATTCTATTTAGGATTTAACAAATAAACCTTTTGGATGAGAGGCAACATGATTTCAGTCAAGAAGAAATCCAGTTGCATGCAATTCAACCTCTCGGATTACCGTGATCTGGATGACTGAGAATCTACACAGACGTCTTAGGCTCAGAACAGCTGTCTGTTGTGTCCAAGAATTATAATAAGATTCCACTGGACACAGCTATATCAGGTTTTGAGAGAAACCCACTTGCCAGAGGTGATGGTGGTCACTCAAGACAATGTTTGTGAATCAACAAGGTAAGCTGTGGCGACATTCAGAAGCATCTCGGAGGCAGTTTTTCCATCTGCTTCAGAAAGAGGAGGACTGAAGTCTATTTTTGATGAGAGCTATGTCAGGTTGCACGGAGCAGTTTGACCCAGACAGGAAGTTAGACACAGACAAGTCACTGAGAATACGGTTAATTTTCAACATAAAACACCTCATGTGAACCTCCTAATCAGATTTGAAACCATTTGACTTCATAGCCCACCTTCTCAAGTAAGGTGCACAAAATCATGAATGACCAAATTAAACAACCACAGTGAGACAGAACAAAACCTTTCTGGAGACTTTATGTTTCAGAGTTACATGATGAAATTGGAAAGAGTTAATTAAGACAGTAAGGCTTGAATGAATTATGCTAGAATGCTCTCCGAAATAACAACGAAAACTTAATTTATCTCAATGGCAAGCTCTTATTGACTTCTACATTATTTGCTTTGCAGCCAACCATGAAAAGCACAATCAGATTTAAATCTAGATAAATATTTTATTGTTGTCATGGTAATACTATTACAATCGTCTCATGCCATAAGTGAAGGGTGTAAGACCTAAAGCCCTATGCTGTATGCGGTCATCCTGTGTAATAAATTCATGTACTTAAAGCTGAATTATTTTTATTATTATTATTATTATTATTAACATCATATGAATTTGCAACCATACTTGAAAACATTTGAAATTACACATATGGACATTTATATATAGATATATCAAAAAAACAAACAAAAACAAATACAAAAAAACACAGGGAATGTTTCATATTACCTACAGCAAACCTATAGTAGTAAAATAAATTAAACACATGATATCTATGTGAAAAAAACACAATAATAATATGAAACATTAATATGAGTTCTCTCAACAGACACATACAGCAGAGCACATGATAACACTGATACATAAAGAACAATACAATCATATGTCCCTTTTGAAAAATGTCATTTTTAGTGAGACGCATGATCCGGGCTATGGTGGTTAGTTCCTGAATTTCTTTTCAAAAATATACTGCATATCTATTTATATATTTATATAAACAACAACAAAACCTTTGATAATTTTCCTTTGTTTTATAATTCTAAAATACATCTATAATATTTAGAAACAATATGTACAATTTTCCCCTCACAGTAGGTTTTTATGTAACATTTAACAAATTCTTCTAAAACTGAAGAATAAACTTGGGTTCAAAGGGGAACGCCTTTGATGGCAAGGCCGGGGGGTTTAAGAGCTGATAGACTTTTGTTTGTATCACACACACACTCACAAACACAACCAACACACTCACACATACACACACATACAATGGACATATGGTTCCAGTTGTACTTATTAAAGGTATTTGATATTCATCAATGCTTTCTTGTGTTTATTCACTGAGCATTCATCTCAGTGAGATCTCATATTCTCAGAAGGTCGAATGCTGAATGATGAGTGTCTATTGTAACACTGTAATCCATGAGGGTATTGACATGCTGTTCAATGTCAGAGAGACATCTCATAAAACTTCCTGTTTTCTTTCCTGCTGCTCACCCGCTCCTGCTGTGTGTGTAGGTGTGTGTGTATGTAAAATAATGGAAACCTTATGAAATGTTCCAAGAAACCTAACCTTATATAAACTTACATGCTCATAAAAGCCGCGATTTGTAAGAGACATGCTCTATTGACATGATTTACCATTTAGTCCCAGCACATAAACTTTATCTAACCTAACATCCATGGAGTGTACCGTTACCTGACAGCTTGTGCTGATTTCACATCCTTTCTCCATGCTTTTTTATGAAGAGTCAGAGAGTCACAGCACTCTTTTGCAGCCGCCTTTAGGCATTGTGAAGCTCACTTTATGTGAGCTGATACGTGAAACCACTATATTTGAGATTTTATACTCAAGGAGGCTGATTGTTTTTTTGTTTTTTTTTACAGTCACAACTAATTCTATACTAGAGGAATGCAGTCCATATCTGCACTATGAGATATGTGCACAGGGAGACAAGTACAGATAGTGAAGATGTGGAGCTAGTTGATGCTGAAGATATGTGATGGTGATTTGAGTGGCTGTGGACTCTTTCAGGCGGCTGCACTGTGATATAACCATTGATGATGCGAACCAATGGGGGAGGTGGAGACTGGACCATAGTACTGTTGAAAAAAGACAAGAGAGAAGAAAAGATTAGAAGAAAAATGTATCTTCACTTATTTATCGTTTCAAGATTCAGCATGTGGGGATCCACTGGTAGGAATGGAATATTATGGTTTAAACCAAGTATCTTTTATTTATATATATATATATATATTGCTTCTATTAATATTTAAAAACCTGGGGAAAAAAGTTGTGTTTTTGTTACCTAAGAATGAGCCCTTTATATTATTTTTCTGCTATGTTTCTATAGTGGCCCGGAAAGGCCTTTTGTGTTTTTAACTAATGGGTTGCATTTTGCAACCTCACCACTACGTGCCACTAAATCCTTCATACTGGCCTGTTTAAGGTCCCTAAAATCCTATGTCTGGAGATATTTTAATGTGTTATTTTGTCTATAAATAAGATGAGATCAAATTACATTTGCAGCACCCTTATGCACCAGATGAGCTGAGTTTGACACAGTGGAATTTAAGAAGCCCACAACGGAACAATTCTTGACAAAGGAATCCACTGATACAGCACTGACCAGTTAACCGAGCGAATAAATGCAGAGCTCGGGCTACTCATTGATCAGATCATGGTATATACCAAATTATATACCAACTGTTAATCCACCTGCCCACTTCTAACCTTTTTCCCTTTTTTACAACTCCAAATATTATGCATTTGGCTTGTGATTTTTTCTCTATTCCTGTCTTCATTTATCCTAATCAAAACAAGTCTGGCAATTAAATTAATCCTGCTCTCCTCTTTGAAGCAGGGACTGCAGTGCCTGGGCGGTTTGGACTGGGACGAGGCCAGGCAAAACAAACACACAGGTCCCCTAAGTTCGGACCTCCTCATACCAGTGGGCTGCAGCAGCAATTAGACACAGCATTTTATAAAATGCTCTCTAAAGCTATTACACATTTTTGAAAATGTGAGTATTAAAGAAAAGAGACTGCAAATTAGTACATCCAATTTACCTGATCATGCCTTATTGAGAAAACATTTTGACAATTATCAACAATATAATGAAAATGAAAACATATGCATTAAAGATTCTAAAAATCACAATTAAATCATAGCCAGTCTCAATCAAAACTACATTGCCAAAATATGGTGTTTTAAAGTCAATAATAGATTAGAGATCCATGCATAAACACGCAAAAGTACATAGATTTCAGTGACAAGCTCCATGAGGTTTCTCAACAAACAAACATAATTTCTGGGTTTTGAAAAAGTCTAATATGGTAGCATTTCTCTCAGGAATCCAATGTTGGCTCGTTAACAGACTAAACTGTTGCTGATCTCACAAGAATTAAAAAATTTCCCTGACAATACCTAAATGGATTTAAACTGATTGTGTTTCTATTACTGATTGGTCTTTGCTCAAGGCTGCACTGCCTGTAGCTATGTATCCCTGTGTTATTGAATATAGTTTTACATTCAAGATAATTTAAGATCAAGCTGGGAGCATATAATTTAACTGGTATCCTTTTATTTCTTTAAAGTTTCTGTAAAAATTTGAAACAGATATTTGAATGTTCAGAGCATGAAGATGTAGAGCAGATTTGTTTATGTTTAAGGGCCAGCAGAGAAACCAGGTGGATCACATTGCCCTGTGGCTCTGCATCAAACAAAACAGACAACTGTGACACTGTAGTGGCTTCTGTTTCTTAGACTACCTCTCCCTTTCTAACCCGGCCACCTTTTCAGACATTAAAATATACAAAGACCTGCGCCATGTACACTTTTTAACATGTGTACACAAACAGTCTGTTTCCTTTCCGTTCAGGATACAGGGTCTTTCAGAAAGAGAGAAAACATTTCTGCAGACATAATGTACACAAATGTTCACAAACCCCCTCTGTTCGCATGAAGAACAGACGCTATATGGTTGGATTTTTCTTTCCATGAGGAATTTAAAACTGTACATGGAAAAATATATGTTCATACATGAGCATAAAGACCTACATGCTTATGTATGAACAGAATCCTGCATGGGCCAGTTTTACAAACCTTTACCCTCACTGTTAGCCACAGCTGTTTCAAACTGCAACCATGTAAGAACCAGATTATAATGATAATTTTGGACTAACCAGGTTAAAAATCGCAGTAAAAATACTGGAAAACAGAGCACCCATTTGTTTGTGGAGTACCATTTTAAAGCCGAACATTATGGCCATCAACATCTAGGTTGTTTGGAATTGCCACACCCACTTTAAATTAGTAAGTTTTATAGAAATTCACTCCATGTAAAGTTATTATAAACAAAAACTAATTTTTTAACAGTTTTACTTATCAGCTTTGGGAATATAAAGCGAAAATGTGCAAATTAATTGTTTAGTGAATTAGGCTGGTAAATGCTCAGTCTGCAAGTCTCCATTTCCATGAATGAAGATGAATGGATGGAAGGATGGATGAATGAAGACTCAAATTAAAGTTTTTGTTTCATGCCCATGTGCACAATTACAGCTAAGAAGACATCAAATTTTGCCCCAACAGCAAACTGACAGAAGTTTCAACACGGTAGACCACACCTTGTGCACAGGTCTGAAAGGTGAGCTTGTTTTGTTGTCCGGTTAGTCCCTGCCTGGAGCTACTGTTAGACCAAAACCGGATACCTAGTAGGGATTCCCAGGCTGCTATTTCACTTCCAAGACACCTATACCAGCAAGGAACTAGTCTGGACTCATTATACACTGCAGGGTGTGTGTGCGTGTGTGTGTGCATGTGTTCGTGTCTGCTAAAGTGTGCTCAGACTGCATGAAGAGTGTGGTGATGTGATATGGTGGCTGTTTGAGCCTGCGGCGCCACATGGGGAAGTGTCATTTTTATTCTATTGACAGGTGAAAGACCGCATTACATTTCCAATTTCCCCTCTCACATCCTCTCTGTCTCCTCTCTCTTATACTCTTTTCTTTTCTGCTCACCTGAGTGCTCAAGTCTCACTTTTTTGACTTTTATCCTCATCTCTGTTTCACAAAAAATGCAACAGATGAGTCACTAATGACAAATGTACATTAAAACAAGACACCATGCTCGCAAATCTCTCTACCTCCCTTCCCTGTTGTCTTACCTCTCCTCGATGCGAACCCAGAGGTCGTTAAAATGTCGGTGCCGCTGTTTCTTCTGCTTGTTCCTCCTCTTTTTCTTTAGCATTTTTCTCTCTGCCTTCTCAAGCAGCTCCAGGCTATCCGGTGGCAAAAGCATGTGGGGCAACAGATCATCATCTAGGGGAGGACGCCCCTCATCGTCCTCTTTGTGGGGGAGCTCATGGAGGAAAGGTTCGAGCAGAGGCGACTCATCATGGTGCTCTTCTGACTGTGGCGAAGTAGGTCTAGATAATGACCTCCTACAGGGAGAACATCACAGGAATGTGTGAAAGTTTTGAAAGGACAAGGTGAAAAAGGAATTATGCCACAACGTGTGCCATGACACCTAATTTTTCCTTTTTTTGTTCCTCTACTCTGTTCACTTTAGGAGCTTCAGAGCTACAGTATCTTGAAAGTCCACAGTCAGCAAATAGACTCTCTGTGGTTTATTCCTTTAATGTGACCTTGTGAAAGAGGATGAACCACTGATAATGTCCTCAATGTCACATCTGACCAGAGAAACTGTGGCCAAATAAAAATGAGGAAAAGGAAGGGAATTAAAAGAAAAGGACCAAACGAAATCTCATCTTTCGTTTAATCTTACTCATGAAGAGCTGTTAATGTTTAGCAGCTCTACATGCATACATTTAGGATGGGCCAAATGCAGGTCGATCACAGGCTCATAATCCTGCACTGAACATAGACTTTGTGTGTGTGAAAGTAGATTCACTCCTTTGTTCACCCTCACAGACACAAACACTGATCTGCAGTGTGATAGCCACCCGCACAGTGTGCCATGCTAGACTGCACTACATGCTTCACAGCAGGAGGTATGAGCTCTGCTGAGATTGGCCCCAACAACACTTCACTGGTGGCTGCTGGGGATTTTTGTTGGATTTATCTGGATGGCGATCTACATTGTGAGACCCGCAGAAAAAAATAGACCCCAATGAATGAGAGGCATGAGCTTTTTTCCATTAAAACAGAAAATGAAATCATGAGATTCCTACAGCTCTTAGATATTCCTGAATGTAAAGTCAACTATCTGTGAAACCTCTTTAAAATGAACAGTATCAGGTAAATAATGACTAAGTATAACATTTATGCTTATAATTCTAGCAATGTAAATTTAAAGGCAGTGAAGGTTCTTTTATCACCTGCAAAATCAACAGTGCTCTCAAACTTGGTATTTATTTTCTTTTCTGTCATCACCAATTCCTGCATCAAAATGGCCCTCTTATAGGATTAGAAAAGTAGTGGTACATTATCACTAAATAAACAAAGATTGAATGCACAATGCATTCAACATGCGTAACTTGTGTAATTTCTGCCAATAGGGATCTTTCAATTAAAATAATGGGGGGAAAAAAGTTTGACGATGCTGTGAGGTAGCATGGAATCAAGGGATTTGTTTACTTTATTTTTAAACAGCAACCACTGCTGATGAAAATCTGTCTGACTGACTCAGTCTGAAACTATGGAAGCCCTGAAAGAAAAATGAAATAAAAATCTGGTAATCAGTTTTCTAAGTCTGATTTAAATTGTTTTAAGAAAGTTTTGCCATAAAGATCTTTTTTTAAGTTTCTTAATCTTAAAAAAATAAAAATATATCACCAGATTTTTTTTTCTTTCACCTGAAAATACTCTTACCACCTTAAATAAAATCACAGATTTCTCTGAGTTTCAACATTATTTGAAATATTCGCAAAAATGTAAGTACACAACTCATCGAAAAATACACACCAAAGATAAAAATGGTTTTGGACTTTTAAATATGGAAATATTACATATTTAATGTTTAACTCTCCTGTGTAAAATGTAAAAGGAAATTAATAAAACTGTGACAAACTTTAACATGTGGCTATAAAACAAATATTGATGTCCAGGGACATTTGTAGAGGATAAGTACTTTAAAATGGAGAATCACTTAAAGGGTAACTAGCGACTGCAGTTTTTGATTATTCGCAGACAACACATTTTTCATAAGGGCTGAAGCAGAACTTGAACATCTGTTTTGGGTCTGTAAATGAACACAGACCAACTATGGAGTTGTGCTTACTTGGAAAATGATTTCCCATTTGAAATCCAGTCAGTGAAAAAGTTGAGAGAAATATATACTGCTGTCGGGAATGTGAGGCAACCGTTTGCCCTGTATCATATGGCCTTGGACATGAAACCTTACACCCATTTAAGTGATAAAATGTGGGCCTTTAAGTATACCAGACTTGTGTTTTTGGAAGAAATCATAATGTGCAACAACACAGGCGAAACTCAATATTTTCTGCCCACTTCTCTAAACCAGAATCTCAATATTCTCACTCTCTCTGCTATTTTCTTTGTCTGTTCTCCTCTCTCAGACATTTCTCCTGCTTTTTGTGGGATACTAAAACTGGAAAATGGAAGAGTTCCAGACTAATCACTTCCTCTGAAAACGGTTCAAAAAACTTGCTGGAACATAAAAATCCTAAGAAATTTACTCTTTTATCTCTGTCTCCTTGAATAACTTTACTTAACCCAATATGTCTTTCATTACGAATCATTTTAAAAAGAATTTATTTAAAATTTAAGGTAAGTCTCCTGTCCGAAATCATTCTAGAAACTGTCTCAGCAGCAATTTACCATTTCCCGTCAAAGCTCAACTAAACCTTTCCCTTTTCAGGGCAGATTTGAGCAGATATTACCCTGCACTTTGAAGTATTTTAAGGATTTTTTTGGCTGCTTAACTTAGTATAATTCTAGGAAAAAAGAAAAAAAGATCATCTTGACAGAAGAAAAATTGCAGTCATTCTGTAAAATTAGAGGCTCATATAATATTGGGGGTTCATAAAATTTGCACAGTGTATTGCCATGATAAATCACAAAGTCCAGTCCAGTTAAATGTGTCACAAGATGATGCATGTGTGTGTTTAAGGCCATTTAAGCAGTAAATTTACCTGTTTATGGGCTGCCCAGCGGGGGTGTGCTCCACCTCGTACCCCTGGCGACGAAGCACGTCAATGACTGTATTGTTGCCAAGAAAGTGACCTGCAACCAAAAAAAAAAAAAAAAAAAAAGTGATGACCTCCAGGTTTGAATACTAATGATGAGTTACTGCAAGCAAATTAAATCAGACGTTTACTCTCCGTGCAACTGCAAGGTTTCAGAAGTTGAAAGAGCAGAATAAAGACCTCTGATTTTAGCACAGACATAAAGGTGATGGAGAGCAGAGACAAGAGGTTCTCAGGGGGCCTAATTTCTAAATGTGTATGTCGTTTTATGTTTAAGACGCACACTAACAAATGATGTCACTGCATCACGTGACGGTGATCAAGTTTTAATCATTTCTCACTGTTTATCATTTGAGGAAAACCTGAAAATGAAAGGCTCTCTGTACTGAAAGCACAAGTGTCACCTCACAAGCAGGCTGAAAATACTGATGGTTGTGTTTGAAACTTTGTGTTTGAAGGGGTGAAAATTTGGCAAAACCATAAATGGATACTTTAAGATTGGGGGAAATATATGCGGTATTGTTTTTTTTAGAGATGAGAGGATGAAATGATTAGGCCAGAGAAAAAATTCCACTCTCATATCTGGAGCTGGAGGCAGCTAGCTGTGGGAAAATGATAGTTCAGTAAGAGTGTGTGAACAGCTTTACATTTCTGTTTGTGTGTACATGAAACAGACACATAAATTGTGTTAATAAGTGAGTTTTAGAGATGCCAAAAATTTTATTTTAGACAAAGCCAGGCATGCTGTCTTCTCTGCTTTCAGACTTTAAATCTCTTTAAGGTAAGATAATCGCCCTGTAGCTTCAGCTCTAAATTTAATGCACAGACATTAAATTGCTATAAATCTTCTCATATAAGTCTTGAAAAGAATGTACATGTATAGGAGTATCAAGATTTGGGATTAGTACATGCCTTCATTCTTTATCAGATGCTCTTTTCCTCACACCCTTTCATACTTCTTGTATTTCATCACTTTAAAGCTTGGAGTTGTGGTTTGCACAAAACATAACTTATTAATGACAGGATTGAATTTTACCAGTCTGCTCAGTCCCCAAACTACATCCTATAGTATGAGAAATGACGCTGTCACAAGTTATTGGTGTGCTAATTTACAACAAATTTATTTTAAAAAAGAATAGAGATGAATATAGGTGAGAAAATGGATTGGGTTACACAGGCAGAAGTACTGGCTGCTCTGCAGGGAGAGTCGGAGGTAAATTAAAAAATATATTTTAGCGAGAACCACAAGGTTATGAGGCTATTTTACTGTGCTCCCTCTATACAAGTGAATGCATGACAAGACTGGATTCATGGAGTCATTGTAGATGACAGCAGAGGAGTAGCTGCTCTCTTTGATTGCATCTAGTTGCATTACTCCCTGATCTGTCCCTAAAACCAGTAGATATTTAGCATGCTTGGGCTTCTGCAAGTCACTGTGAGCTCTCTTGTTTGCAGGAGGAAGCGCTGATTTGCCTCTTTTCTTGGGCTTTTGTCTGCAAATGAACAAATTCTCATCATTAGTGCTCAACTCTTCTCTGCATTCTCTTTTGTTACTTTTATACCTGTTTCCTCTTCATTAAATCATTGCCTCTCCTCATGTATTTGCTCTGCTCCTCTGTTTTGAAGGGACGAGCTAGATTAATTTCTCTTCATCTTTTTATTTCTTTTTCTTGATCTTCAATCATGTCAGACTCCTTTCTTGCCCTTCCATTTTTATTTCTCCATTTTCCTCTTCCCTTATCTCTACCTTCCCCTCTTCTCCATCTTCTTCCCTTATTCACTGTGACCCTCTCAGCTACATGAAGTGGGGGCATTGAGGCTTCAGGTTGCCATGTCAAGAGGTCTCCATTCTTCCCCTCACTCTGACAAGGGGGGAGCAGGGACCCATTGTTTGGGCCTGCTCAGCCGTGGCACCACAGAGCTGTGTAAACAATGAGCCCCGGCACTTTAATCTGGCCCAGAGCCATCGATAGAGAGAGGTTGGCCCCGATGCACTATGGGTGCCATGATGCTGCCCCATCGCTAGAACTAATGGGTGTTGGCTAAAACTGTGCTCCAGTGTGTAACAGCCATGAAAAAGAACTGGAGCAGAGTACTTTTGGACAAAAAAAATGCAATGTCAAACATTTGGTCTGATCTAGAGACGCAAAATTTAATAACATGAACCTTAACTTATGTTCTTTGGAAATTCAAACACTTAACAACTCACAGAGGAGCAACGTCCCACAAAAATCAAGATTGATGATCCTTAAAATAACCAACAAGCTTTGTTTGAGCTTAAAACTTCTATTTGGTCTGTTTCTTGTGCATTTGAATAGAAAACTGTTACCTTATGTTTATGTGCCTCTCTAAATCATTTGAGGCCTCCCATGTGAGAATTACCAACTGCTACCATGCAACAGAGACATGCATTTGTTTATACATGGAGCTGAAATCATTATCAGTATAGGTGGTCAGTTAAGTGAATACCCAGCAGCTCTTAAACGCTCCATGGGAGCTGGAAACCAGAGCGAGACAGAGAGACAGAGACCGAGTTTTCCAGCCTGCCCACATTTAGAAACAACTCAGTGTGATTTATGTGAGTTTACGTCAGGGGATTAAGGTGGGACAAATGGAGCTGTTCAGCACAATCTAGGGCCACAGAAGGGTGGGCGGACCCCAGAAACTTCAAAGGGTCTCACTCACACGCACACACACGCACACTCAAACACACACAAATACGCAAATTCTAATAGGAGGTAAATCATCAATTCTGACATGCCCCCAGAGGTTTGAATGTGTTTTTGGGGACTGAGTGTGGGTTTGAGGAGTTAAAAAAAAAAACAGTTCTTTCATATGCTTGAGACTAAAGCAGATATTTTCCAAAATAAAAAAAGAAAAACCTGTGGTGCAAAAAGAAAAAAAAACAGAAAGTTAAAAAGTGACATTTCTGTGCTTCTGAGAAAAGGCCTTTTCTATGAGATCAAGCTTTTTATAGTGGATTTTCTCCAAGTATGTTTTCCATTTTGGAGCAGCCTGGGTATCATAAAACAACCACACAAATCATAGATGGAAGGACAATAGTCTCACAGTACAGACCAACTGTACAATTTCACACACTTTTTCTTGGAACATTATGTTTATTTTAATTTGACACTTAAATAAGAGATAAATAAAATTAATTCAAAGCAAATTCCGTGCTGCAGTCATTCCGTGCTGCAGTCATTTCACACAGAGGCCATTTTAACAAACAGCAGTCCTCTCTTACAGGAATATTTTTCAACCTTTAAAAAAATAAATTAAAAAAAGGCCAAAATCTGCAGCCTGCTCATGTGCCAAAGTCATGGAATTACAAACAAAAACAAAAATTCAGACATCTTTGATTAAAAATGATTGATGCCCCAAAAAGATGCCGAAAGTCAGAACAGAAATTTTTGTTTTACAAAGTCTGCATTTTTGCATTTTCCATGAGTCAGATGTGGCTTTTGGCAACTGACGTGAACTTGGAGGCCTGAATATGTCAGGTGATTTGTGACAACAGCTTCTTTGTTTCTCTCTTAATATCTATCAATTGGTATCAAGAAAAAAAGCTGAAAAACTAAATGTCTTATATTGACAAAGTGTCCTCCTACAACACAGCTTAAGCCTACCATGCATCGTGTAAGCAGACTTTCTTAATTTAAGAAAAGACTTTGATCTTTGATCTACCCAATACCTGTCTTTGATACTGAACATAACTGTACATATTTTTCCACTTTACCTCCCTTTACTCTCAGTTTATATTGACTGACACCTCATGCATCACTGGATTAAGATTCTTCCTCTGCTCATGGAGGAGAATTAGTTTTCTCTGCCTAATACTTTTGTGATCAAAATAAAAGTCCTGGTTTTATGAGACATTTAAAGGGGTCACGGTTTCAGAGCTTTGGGACTCACACAGTGACTCACTGCACAGCAAAACCACTTCCATATTTACTTTCCTACTTCGATACTTCGAAATTGGCTTGAAAACAACAACAAACTGTAATTGTAAAAATGCAGATGGTGGGAGCTGTGTTGTATTAGCTCTGCATCTGTTTTCATTGCATGTTGACTCACAGAGTCACGGTGTTTTCTGCCGATTGGTTGTCTCACGCTAAATCAAATAAAACAAAACATTTCTTAGTGCCCCAGCACAGTTGCACTTTTTTTGTTCGGTGAGAACTTCAACTTCACACTGGGTATACATTTCCTCTTCAATATGTAAATTCCATAAATTAATTGTTCTGATAGTGAGATAATTGAAGTTCTCCACCTTGAGACCCAAAATGTGTCACTTTTACATAAGAAATAGCACAACAAAGTCTTAGTCACATTGATTTAGGCTTTTGCTGACCTGCAGCCCCTGTTAGTGTCCAACCAACACTTTTGAAAACACACTCCTGGAGTGACATCTGACATGTATTTCCACTGATTATTTATTCAGGGCAATTTCATACATTTTAAATCAATGAAATGGGCCAAATATGTGAACATCAATGCACAATATGCTGACTGTAAGTCTTTTCAGCAGCACAGAGAGAGGGGAGATGGTAGAGATAAAGACCGGGGACAGACCTGAAAGCTCTCATTCACAGCTAACTCCCTACATGCAGCGACATTCCTACATGGGACCGCTGAGTTACAGAGTGACGGATTAGCTTATGTCATGGTTAAAGAGACTCACAGTTTTTTATATGGTAACCAAACTTTTTTCTTTAGCTTTAATAAGTCTTTAATTATGTCCAATGATCAGGCAGAATAGATGGTTATCTTTGCTTCAGAAAGACTGAAGAAAGAATGGATACAGTCAGGTTTATACTTTTTGAGAAAACACAAAAATTATTACCTTGGATTAAAAAAAAAAACCCTAGTCCGTTTTTATCTTCTACAAAACGTGTTTATATACCACTTATTCGCTTAGCAAAATACATTTTGGAGAGAACACAATTGCTGCATAGATCCAGGAAGTGGGATGTTTGTTTACTGCACAGAAGTTGTAGGAGAAGGAGAAGGTGCAGAGTGTTATACAATGCAGAGTTCATGTCCTGCTTCCCAAAAACATTTAGTTATGGTTGAGGAAATATGGGGCTTTTGTTAAAATGGAAAAAGTCAAACTCTTGTGCTTCAAGTCATAGTTAACTTTTTCAGTGTTTAAGAACATGGTGTTTTCCTAAGTACAAGTCCAAGTCCTAAGGGTCTTAGGGGGATTTATTTTCAGAAATGGAATATGATATTCATAGTGACATTTTCATTAGTGTAAAATCACATCATTGTGTTTTTCTAAGCTTAGAAAGAGCCCTTCATATCCACATGGGGAGCGAGTCCTCTACCATGGAGCTTGTCACGTTGCTCCAACATGTTTCTTAAGAGCTCCAGAAGGACAATTCAAAAACTGAACTCTAGAGAAGGGTCTTCCACCGTTTTATGTTACCCAAGGCCACTTCAGGGTCTTTTCAAGCCTAGAAAGGGTAAGGGTGTTTGTTGGTTGCAATCTTCACCACTAGATGCCATTAAATAAGACTCAGGTCCTTTAGATTGAAATTTCATAACCATAAAATCTTTTGAAAGAACATATGTTGACTGGAATGCTTTAACGATACTGCAAATATAGCACAAGGGTTCTTGTGCTGTTAAAAATGATCCAGATTCAGTGTGTTTCCAACAAAATGCTAAGGCTACATTGTTGCTCATGAATATCATTTTTGACAGACAATTCAACTAAGGCAGCTGGTTTAAATCTTCCTCTTTGGTACCCAATGTATTGTAATGGTACTATTTTATATGCAAGGATACGCAGTGGGACGTCAACACAGGTAGTGATAGGACAGGAAGAAGTCTGTGGGTAGTCGGATTACGCGAGAGAAGTAATTCATGTACGGTCCAATTAGTCTCAGTCCAGTGTTATGTTATGACTCATGTCACTAAAGTCAACAAAGAAAGATACTGCATCCTGATGATATTTCTACATATTACTACACCCAAATACTATGAGATTTCAACATGTAATTGACAATGTTGCTATGATTTTTATAGATGTCTTTTATTGTAGTGAGACAATGTCACTTACCTGGCAGCCACCCCTTCCTACTGCATTGCAGCCTGTTAATGCTTTGTATTTAACTTGAGAAAAACCCTTCTGCAGGCTAATCACACCAGAAATGCTCAAATTTAACAAATTTAAGTGCAAATCATGCACAACTGGTACATTTCACATGGAACATATCAACATTTCAATATTACATATTAACGAGTGGAGGGAACAAGCAGAGAAGCAGAGTAGATAACTACAGGAAGGAGACAACTAAAAAAGAGTAAAGAAAAGGAAAACTGAAAGAAAAGTGCGGAAGACGACATAAGGGATGACAGTTTCAGTTTTAACAAGGCAATTTACAGCCAATTTTGTGCAACTACGACTAGTTTTTGTATGTGTGTGTGTGTGTGTGTGTGAGAAAGCAGGAGATTTTTTAAGTATATGTTTTCCGAGATAAAACTGGGTGTTTATAAGGAGACATTTAGATTTTTCAGACATTTCTGTGGCAAACCAAACTGTGGTAGGATAGGTTAAACCAAAGTTAGGTTAAACCAACCAACAAAACCAGATATTTTAAGCTGAAACATGATCTTTATCTTATTCTAACCTTGTGTTTCATGTTCCTAAACCTAACCACACCGTAACCTTAGACATATAGAGCTTCGATGTGAAAAACTTAACAGACAATTTCAACATATTTGTGATTTGCAGAAATTCCACCATTAATTCCTAGCAATCTGGTTGCCTTCTGCACACCTGTACTCAGTCAGAGGAACACCAGATGAGAACTTAAAAAGACATCCAGTCTCCACAATCAGCGGCTCAAATTATTAGAACATATGGTAAGCCTTAAATAGCATTCCTTTTCCATACGCATTAATATTTACATTACAAGTTGTTACCAGGGCTCAAGCAGCAGTTCTCATAACATTACAGCATGTTGGATAAACAAACGCTACAGGCAGCACTGAAGCCTTACGGCCCAATATAGCCTTTGCTAGCTGTTTATGTACTCATGGTCCCAGCTAGTCAGCTGGCCTCAGCAGCCCATAATCACTAGTACTAAGAACTGAATGAAGCCTTTTATTGAGGAAGATGACAGTGAGGTGTCTGGTGCTTTCTTTGGTCTCTATTATACAGTGTTTTGGTTTGTTACTTCCTGGAAGTAACTTTTATTGCCAATGACATAAAACCACAGACTGTTGGCTTTAATATTCTTTGCAACTTGCCAATTTTTCAACTTTCTGTTCTTGTGTAGATATTTGACACGTCAGTGGTTTTAGGAACATCAATAGTGAATAAATTGCAGTACACACAAGCAGAGTAAGAGAGCTATTAAGGAGAGAGCTTTCAGCTATTTAAACTATTGTCAAAGTTAAATAATATAGCTCATTATACTTCACTTTAGGGCTTGACGTTTCTAGGACATCAGAGGTACTTAACAGGCTACAATTTCACTGGAAAATCACTGTTTTGGCCTGCTAACAGCTGCTAACAGTCAAAGGAAACCTCAGTGTCTTCAACAGTCAAGGAGACGCAGCCATCCATAAAATTTACCGTCATGTCAAAAACAAATAACAGGAAAATTATTGGTTAGCCACTGGCACATAGATTGCACAGTTCTCCTGGTGTTTTGCAAACAATGCCAGTGCTATATCAACACAAATATCAAGTGTCTGGAGGTACAGTCTTTGCTTACATAGCACTTCTTTTTATCCCTGGTTAAACCATACTGTCTTAGATCTCTGATGGAAAGTTAAAATAGCCTTGTATTGAAATTAAACCTTGTCAGTCAAGTGCAATTTGAACGAGACATTGTTGGTAAAAATCTCAAAACAGAAACACATGATAAAATACAGTTAAACTAGTTAAGTATAATTACATGTGACAACATTATAACAGTCTTTATTTCAGCTATTTACTGTGGGATAAAAATTTCCATAGCATTCAGTTGAACACATCCTATTTTTGGACATTTCATTTATGTTCTAGGAAAAGTTGGTGAGCAGCAGACCAGAGTCCACAGCCACGTTAGCAGCTATGTGAAGCTGATATGCACAGAGGTGGTTTGAGCTAAATGCTGATACCCTCAACATGCTAACATAATCGCAATAATAACGTTAACATGCGGCTGTTTATCAACAGGTGTTGACATTACCATGCGTGTCATTTCATTTTAGCCTATTAGCATTTTACCACTGGCTACCACTGGTTTACCACTACATTTTACATTAAATTAGGGCAATTTTTTGTTCTTTTTTTTTTGGCCTGCCGGTTTGGTTTGCTTCGTCCTGTTTCTTTCAACAAAAAGCCAAAAGGGGTTTTCCGTTGTATTTTGGATTACTGCAGAAAATAAGCTCATTGGCAAACAAAAGTTTAGGACACTTATATGTTTTGATCAACAAGATCATGTGCACAATTGAAAGCCGCACTTGTAATTTTTAAAGTGTAAATGCAATCACCAGAAGTTAAAAAAAGAAAAAGCTTTGCCATAAATGAACTGCACCACATTACCATGACTTTAAATCTACTATTCAGTCACTTATGTAACTACCTAAGAGAAAACTTTGGTCCTGCTGGTGGAACAAGGTGACAAGTCAAGATGTAACTTAAATGATTAGGAATTATTGACTTGGCAATGTTACGGCAAAAGTCAGTTTCTAATCCATCCATCATTGCTACAACACTTAATTTTTTTTTTAAAAAAGGAAACCTCATGGCACTGCTGGAGGAAGAGCAACAGGTTCCCAAAAGTCTTATAAATCTTACAGATTCATTTTTTCAGGATAATGAATAATAGTTACAAAATGTGAGGGCAAACCATCATTTAGTATTTTTTAGGATATTTCAGTCGGAAAATACAAACCAACCTACACCCACATCCTTAAAGCCAAAATGCTAAAGTGACTCTGAATGTTGGAAGGCGACAAGAAGGGGATGTAGTAGAGAAGCACTGCATGTTTTAATGTAAAAAGACCTTAACCACAATTCAATTACTGGACAGCAGCAGTTAATGTGTTTTTAAGTAAAACTCTCAGAAATTATGTCAGCTACTGTTGCCAACTTGTGATGTTAAGATGAGCCTCTTAATGTTAATATTATGTTCATCCTAGTAGGCACCAAGATTCTTTACCACTGGATGGGCCAGTGGAAAAATGACAGAAAATGACTGTTTTTGCCTGGAATCAATTAAGTATGATGTTACATGTGGCTATATGTCGTCTTTTTGATTCAAGCTGCAGGCAGGATAAGCATACTCTTAATATAACAGCACAGGAGAGTCAGTAGCCAAAACCAAGACATGTTTGGCTAAATGTGACTGCACACAAGCCCACAAATTCAACTTGAGTTGCAAGACCAAAAATATGTTGCACTATCACTGGTTTGAACCGGTCAAAAAAAGCTATAATATATTAAATTAAATCTCAAATCTGTTGCATCCATCAATTCTCCCTCCTCTGTACTCTATCACATAAAAATAAATGGTGCACTTTAAAACAAAACTACATAAGATTCAGTCACCTTATGTGTCTAAAGATATGAAAAAAACACAGTCTGACGGAGGACCAAAGAAGTTAAGTTTAAGGGTGAAACCAGTGACTGAGCCAAGCCAAACCTCCACATGT
This sequence comes from Acanthurus leucopareius, assembly GCA_029814765.1. Classification (NCBI taxonomy): domain Eukaryota; kingdom Metazoa; phylum Chordata; class Actinopteri; order Acanthuriformes; family Acanthuridae; genus Acanthurus; species Acanthurus leucopareius. The sequence goes on from JAQMCX010000027.1 coordinate 1,269,558, forward strand.
TGTTTTAGTGCTTCTGCTGCTCAGTCATTAATGACCTACTGTATGGGCCTTGTTTCTGAAGATGATGTCATAATTTCCTTCAAAACTATGACAACGTTGATGAAAACTGTAAATTCCCACTAGAACATGGGTGAAAAGCATTTATAATATCTGCCAAGGGAACATAATTCATCCTCACGACATCAGGAACAACCACCTTAAAGACCAATACCGCAATTCCTACAACGACAGCTATGTTGTATGGCTGTATAAATAATTTATCTATTTGTTTTAACTCTCTGCTGTTCACGTTAATTTGGTTAATTTTAATATTTTCTGTGAATTTAGTCTTTTTTTAGAACCTTATAAAATGTTCTCCCTCCTCACGCATGGTGTCTTTTTAAAGCACAACCTAAGTTATGGTCTAACATGTCATTTTATCAACTCAATAAAGTACACATCGGCTAGAAAAATGAAAGATGCCTTTAGAAATGTGCGCATTTTTAGTTGTAATCCCAACTTGCTGCTATGCCTTTTTTACTGAAAGTGTAAGTAACGATTGTAAATCACTGAATTTATTATAAATTTCCAGTTTTAAAGTTTTCTGTCAGAAACATGTCTTATGGCCTGCAGACAAAAATGAGAATGTTAAAACCTTATATCAACACTTTAACTTTTTTCCCAGCAAAGCTCTCAAGTATGTATAAATAAAGTCATATTACAATACATAAAACATGCTCAGGATATTCACTTTCTCAGGCTAAACCCCTTTTTAGTGCACATTACTCAAATGTGTTCTGGCAAACTATCCATCTGTATTGACACAGTGGGAGTTTTACAGATGCCGTGTTTGGAAAAATTTGCTGCAACATATAAAGTGATGGTCTGTGTTGAATTTTTTTCTTTTAAACAAAGTCTTGAAAATGTGTTAAATTCTACATCATGTCTTATAAATTAAGTAACCTGGTAAAATGTGACTTAACTAAAGCAAAAAAAGTGTTAAAATCACTGCTGCAATTAATGTCATCACTTAAAATGGTTTAATATTCTTGACAACTTTTCCTAAGAATCGTACTGCTTTTTACCATTAGACTTCCTCCAGGTTGTGGTTTTGAATGTGAGCTACCAGTGACGTGAGAAAGTTGCGATAAAAGACAGCTGTGATATGGCTGTGTGACACTGAAAGACACAAACACACCTTTGTTCCTTGAAATAAGCCATTCTTAAGTCGAGCAAAAGTATGCTAACATCTCGACCACCACCAAAATATTTCTCTTTATGTTTCTCTCAGCCATAGTGAGACGCAGAGTTCATAAACCAGCAGAACTCAATAGGTCACTCCTCTGTTGTAAAATTGATACCGATCGCTGTTTCACAAACACACACACACGCAGGCTGTTGAAGGAGACATGGGGGGAAGACGAGGGAAGCGGAGACAAGCAGATGCAGAGGCAACAGACAGAACGTAGACGGGGGACAAAAAAACAAGACGATTGATGGCAGACTGAAGCAGAGACGAGGGAGCAGAACGAGCACTGATGTCATTATCGCTGAATTTAACATGGAAAGAAAAACAGGAATAGAGACAAAGGGAAAAGGCATGCAAAACAACACAGGAATGTTAAGTCGTCAGATGCCAGACTGTGATAGCTGAGGATAAGAGCATCCTGTAGAGCCTTCAGTTTAGGCCCAAAACACGCCTCTACTGAGACCATGTAGACTGTATCTTGACATAGTGCCCATGTAAAGTCTGCGAAACAAAACAGGAGTGGAGCCGGGGCTGCTTGAGGTGGTATCGCAGTTTCTCATGCAGGTTCTCTATTCTTTGGTCTTTATTTTTATTTCTCAATCTCTTCATCCAAGGCTAACCCGGGGGAAACTGGGTGTAAAAACTGCTTATTTTTGCAGAGATCTAAGAAATAAGAGGTGCGCATGATGTGAACTCCATAAAACTTCAAACATACAGTAGTTCCTGCTGCAGCAGAGGAAATGTAAGTTTTGGCTTTCTTCACTTCCACCCCATCTGTAACTTTCACATATCAGCGGCGACCTGTTGCTATCCGAGCTAATTTATTATCTACCAGCTGACACATCTAAAGGTTTCTAGTAGTAATGTCACTGCCAGACAAATGCTTCAGACTGATGATCTGTTAAAAAGCATGTAAGGGAAATTTATAATGGATAGTATTTAAAGGAATGTGACAGTTATGATGGGAGAGGTGGTTTGTTTAACTTACCAAGTAAGATTGCATGCAACAAGTATAATTTCCTGCAGCATTATGCTCACTTGTGAGAATTAAATAGACGGATCATTAAACATTCCCACATTTTAATTGCCTTGTCTTGCCCTGGGCCTTTCTCTTTTTACATGAATCATGTTTAGTCGTGTTTATCATTGGAGGAAAAACGGCCGCATTGTCTGCACGAGTTCTCCTGTTATCGTGCTGAGCGACTTCAGCGCCGAATTTATGCTGAGAATAAATGAGAAACAGAGCACATAAGAGGCCTGTGGTGTGAGGTTGTTTTTTAAATAAACCCTCACTCAAACTTTGTGGTGGCACACAGCACTTTGGAGCCGTGTTAGGGATTTCATCTGTCAGGCTGCAATAGTCTCTACACTGCCTCTCAGTGCACTCCTCAGTCGCGCTCTTTCTGCCAACAAATTATGGCACTTGAAAACACACACACACACACACACACACACACACAGGCCATTCACTGTGGTCGTATGAAAGAGTGATCAAAGCTCAAAAATTCTGTAAAAGTGAGCAGTTTTGACAAAGTAAACGGGGACGCTGCCAGCCAGGAATATCCCTGCCACTGAATGTCTCATTTTACTCTGTAGTGTCTAAGAGAATATTCTTAATATAAGGCCGAGTCAGAATGGATTTTATAAGAAGTTTGAAAGACGTAGAGGGCTACCTGCCCACCTGACCTCAGGTTGGCTGAAAACAGTTCCTTATGCTGACCATAAAAGTATCATATAAAATCCCTTTTGGTGAATAAACCTGGCAAAGTGACTTCAGTTGTCAAACAAATGTAGCTGAGTAATAAGTTAAATGATACACACTGAAGTCTTTAACTGTAGTAATAGGGAGGATATTACAGGGATCTCTAGTAGTTGTAATACTAGTTAAATATGAAAATGCATTTCTAAGTGCTTAATAATGGCTATTAAAAAGCTAACAAGCCACTACTATATGGTGAATACATGCATCATGACATAAAGTGTTTCCAAAGTACAGCTTCTCAAAAAGTGATTAACTGCAGTACTTTCTCTCCATTACCACACAAAAAGTAGCTATTAGAGTACATCAGGTGTGTCATGAGTGTGAGTGTGACTTGAGTTGTGAGGATAACAAGCAGAAATGTTCTTGCAATATTACATCATTACTATTACATCATATTACTACTTTTAAAGTGGTTAAGTGTGTCTTTCACAGCAAAGTGATAATTAAACACAGCACAAGTGAGTCTGTCTATTACTTTGCAGCCTTCAGGTCAGGACCACCCAAAGGGTCACAGCAGGAAAGGAAAATGATAAAACACATTTCTACTCAGCAAAGTGATGTTTATTTTTCAGGCTTTTTTGAAGCTTTTTATTATTTTATCTTTGCATTTTGATAGTAAAGCACCAGATTCTTTTACATCTTTAGGCCCAAATAAAACAATTGGAGTCTTTGGTTGAACTGGCTTCCACACAGACATTCTGTAATGCAATCTGCAGTGAGGGGCTGCAGGTAGACAAAGCTTTGTTTCAAGGGGTCTCAAGCCAGAAAGGTTGGAAAGGCCTGTGATAGATCATACTGACTAAATGAGACCACATAGGCTTCACATTCTGCAGAGCTAAATGATGAAATGTTGATTCTAAAGGGGCTGGATTGGCAGCAGCAGCAGAGCAGTTATTCTAAAACAGCAGCAGAAGTTTAAAATTGTTCAAAGACACATTACTCCAAAGTGAACTGAGGTGGGAAATTGAGCTTAGTTTCTACTGGAAAAAAAAAAAAAAAAAAAAAAGGCCAGCCAGGTTGTACTTTGGATCAACTGCAGACTGTCCTGCAACGGAGGTTTGATCACAATCATTACGCTCAATCAACCAGCAGGAGTCCTGAGGCTCTAACAGCGTTTCATTTTGGAGGGTTTTATTTCTTAAAAACATGTGCTTTTGCTCATCCAAACCTGCCAGAATGTATTCTTTCAGATTTCATACTCAGGATGTTTCCTCTAAAAAAAAAAAAAAAAAACACACACTCCTGCCAGCTTTGCATCCTGCTGCGCGTCTTTGCTCAGCCTTTCAACTGTCTCCGTCCAGAGAAAAGGGACAGCGAGGGGAGTCACTTTCCTTTTTTAAAAAGCATTCCATATCATAGTCGTTTACAGATGTTTTCTCGCGCAGCTTCCATTTTAAACATGCGGCTTAGAGTTCAATTTTGTGACCATTTAGTTTGAGTAATCTGCGAGAGGTCTTAAGAGATGTCAAAGGAGGCCTGTGTATCATCTGTGATTTAGGTCGAGGTTATAACCAAGAGCAGATCCACAGGTCAGAGGCCTGTGAAGTCACTGAGATTCTGTTTTTGGCTCTTATCTTACTCTATCTCTGCTTACGTCATTGTCACAGTCTTTGTTTTTCTTTTTATCTCCCCTTCCTGCCAGATTATTTTACGATAACACCATGTTTGTCTCTTTGTGTCAGTTACCAAACATCTGTTAATCCCATTTCATCCTTAATTGTTGTTTTCCTCTGTCCCTCTCTAGCTAGTTAACTGGAGTGTGTTGTGGATAGAAGGTCCCCAGCTTCCTTCCAAAATACTTCAGAGTCACAATGAAACATGGCCAACTTTTACATCTGCACCCACTAAAGCATCTGAAACAGCCTCAACAAAAACAGAGAATCGTGTTTTTATAATTACAATCTCTCATTTTGTTCCAGAACTTCAGTGACGTGAAACAGGAGTTACAAAACCTGCTGCAGTCGTTTCAACATGAGGTAACCTGAAATTCAGCCTGTTTGTGCTGAATCCAAGAGGTTATTTGTCTTTACTGTTGCATGAGTGGTAAGAAAATTTCTCAAAGCTTTCTCTGTCTTTCATCTGCTTGATGTCACTGTCAGGCAGAAACCTTATATGTCCGCATTTTATTAATTTTTCCCGTGAATAAATACTTTAATTCTGTCATCCATAGGTATCTGACTACATATAAAGGCACAAGACCATCTTTTGAGGTGGCATGTTATCAGTTATTAAAAAAACACAGGGTTTTCTTCATTACCTAAAAAGTTACATTTTTGGATATTTACGTACGCTTTTTGCTTGACAGTGACATTAAAATCTTTTAGGATTTGAGATGGATAAAACTTAGAAGAAAGGCATAAACATACAGTAAGAGTTAAGTTTATTAAAAAAGATCAATTAATTAATGACAAAAAATGTCATTCAAGCTCATTTTCTTTGTGTTATGACCACAAAAAAACAGGATTTTTTTTAGTAACTGATGAGGCCACTTAACTTTTGACACACAATCTTTTTCAATGCAATTTCTGGGCTCTTTTTGCACTCTTTTGCAAACCTCTGTTCCAAAAATTTGTTTATTTTACATTAAAAAGTCACAATATGCATTTTATGAAAAGTGCTCAGGAGTGCACGTTTATTTATAACCTGAAAAGGAGGCTGCAGTTTCAAAAATATCTGTACATTCATAGCCCAAGAAATCCTTCATCCTAAGAAACAGTTCTCTTTCACAGAGATTTCCAATATAACTTTTGGATATATTAATGTAATAACATTCATTTAAGCATAAAAAGAGGTGGTCTGTGGCCTGTAACGCACACAGCTTGTGTGACGATGTATGCATGCTGTGTACAGCCAGTAACACAGGCTCATTCATACAGTGAACCAGAAAAGTCTCAACTCTAGCAAAACATAAAAAGTATTCAATAACTCCACCGTGAAGGAGAAAGAAAGAGAGAGAGGAAGAGAGTGGAAACCACAAATCACACAAGTCATGTTTTCCTCTGTCTCCTTATATCTTCACCCCCTCTGGGCAGGGCTTTGCTCTCCTTTATGTTTTAGCCCCAAAATGAAAAGGTACAGCTCCATCATAACAATTCCTACTGAAAAATCATCAATAGATGCACTGCTGCTCACTAGCTACATATATAATTTTCCTTCCCCTTTCCCTTTCATATGCGAGCGAGGTATTTCTGGTCCAAACGAGGGTTTAGCCCCTGGGCAGGCATGTTAGGAGCCGGTTCCAGGTGCATGAGGAAATACTGCTGGGTTTGAATGGGGTCAGGGGTGAGGAGTTCAACTCTTTCAATAAATCACAACAAGCTGTTGTGACAAGCATTCACTACTATGACTGGGAGAGAAGTGTGGGCTGTATGAAATATGTCTTTCAAGTACGGAAACTGAGGCCTTTGACCCGATGAGTGCAACAAAATGTATATGTTTAGGTGCTTTTTTGCTCGGCAGCTTAACAGCCAGTTAGTTATCTGCAGGGGCTGACAGGTTTATCCTCCCATTTAAGAAAAGACAGAGATGTACCAGATGATGCATTTCAGATGCTGCCAGCATGTTCACATCCAACTGGTTAAATGTTTTTCATGTTTATATGGGCTTTTGGTGGTCAGTAAGTCAGTGTGTCACATCTCATAAAAGAGAGGAGGACAAACATTGTCATCACAATTTTCCATCCATTATGGATGGGGGTATTTTAAAGCAGAAAAAAACGATTTTATGAATTGTACTGTCACTAATCAGCAAATTAACTGGAAAATAAGGCTAAATTTAATATCAGGATATTGATGGAAATATTTCTGGATATTGGAGTTTGTTCCTGGATATTTTTGGGGCAAATGTGGAAAAAGCTGGAGAGTGTGAGTGACTTGCACAGTGTACCGAGTTTGTGCATTCACAGTGTTAAAAAAAATTGAGATTTCGTATCTGGTTTATCTGCTTGAAGGCAAACAAAGGAAAGGGGGCAAAGGGTGACAATAGAGCACAAAGCCCAATGGAAAAACTGAGGAAGAAAATGACTAGGGAAAAGAGCAATCCAGTGTGAGCAGGTATGGACACGTAGGTCACATGACATGGAAGTGATAGAAAAAAAATTTGTTTTTGATAAAATTGTTAAATACATAAACTTACGGCAATTATTTTCTATTTAAATATTAAAGTTTAGTAAAGAAATTCACATTAGTACTTGAAATATGTGTGCTATATGATTTTTTTAACATCTTTTTAATCCTATTTTTAACTTAAATGGGCAAATCAGCAAGGCCCTCTCCTGGACACTGTGGGGGTCTCCTCCCACTCCTAAATTTGCATTTTCTCAGCCAGCCAATCAGGACCTTGCTACCCTAGTGCATCTTGCTTTCTATAAAATGACTGACACCTTTATCTGTTATCCTGTTTCCTCCAGTAATGGTGTTCTGTGAGGATGGAGCTGGAGCTTCAGGGAGCCTGTCCATACCCATTCATCTCTGGTCTCATTGCCACTGTCAGTCCACTTTCCCTCTGCTTGGATTGTGTAAAGGCAGCGTTCAGCGGCCAGTAACCACAGGGCACTTCTTTTCTTTGGTGACAACAGCGGTCGAACCACTTTTGCCGACACGAGTAAAGATGATGCTGCTGTATCCAGAATTTAACATCTGTAGAACATCCAACTTGAAACTTATTTTCCTGCTTTCTACAATGATCCATCAAATACTGGCTCTTAAAAGCAGTGGTTTTGTTTCCCGTCCTATTTATTTCTGCAACTTCAGCTGACCTACAGTACCTAACACACATTTCTATGCCCCAAGAATAACAGAAATTCCTCAACTACTTGACTTTGCAAAATGTCAATGTGTCATCCTCTGCCTCCATACTTATGTGCCATGCATTGCATGCAAGTCAAAGCTTTTTTTAATCCAAAACCTTTGCAAATAACCACAACAAAACATCACTGTTTTCTAATCTGCCACTTCAATAGTTAGGGCTTGGTTAGGCTTGGGTTAGCACAAAACCACTTGGTTAGCATTTTGGAAAGATCATGGCCATGGTTAAAAGAAAACAATGTAAACTGTTGCTAGAAAACAGGATGTAACTGGCGGTCATCAATAACAACCATGTCATGTGAGTTATCAAACAATCCGACCATCCTCCTACTTCCTTAAATATTTCATAGTGCTACAACAATGTCATGCTACTTCCATCTCTATTCTTTATTCAATTAGAAATAAATCCTACTTGACATAACCTAAAACTGAAATCTTTAAAAAAGCTGTAACATAAAGGTGTCGTTCAAACTTAAATCTGGGACTTAATCCAGTTTTGGCAGACGTTTCACTCCTGCTTGCCCATTTCACCACCAAGTGTGTGGTAGGTCTGGTCTGGATTTTAATGGCGTTGTATGACATGTGTGTACTCATGTCAGCGGCTGCCCCAAACAGTTGTAAACTGGCTGTTTATGAGGGTGAGGTGCTGCGAAAAAGCACCACGTTTTTTGACTTTCACACCATCTGGAGAAGGAAAAACGTAAAACGCAAGACGGCGGCCGCAGTGATGTAGCGCTTAGTGTGAAAACATGCTGGAGGGATTTGTGCCAGGTATGAGTGTGTATATAGTATGTGAGTGTGAGGTTAGGCCTTAGGAGTTTTAACAAAATTTGAGAGGGAATGTTTAAACAATTGGGTATAGCTCTAAAGTCTATAATATTATATACACAGGGGTAGAGATTCATAATTTATAAGGAGTACGAAAGTTGTATATATTTTCGATTTTTCTAAACTTTTATAAGACTGCTTTCCGACTGAGTTTAAATATCTTATTCCATACTGCCTGAAAGTATCATGTACTGTGTGTTCTGTATCAGTTTGTTGTAGCTTTCTGTTAAAGCAATATGATGTTGATACCCAGGGGGAATACTCCTTGTTTTTATGGCTGTGTCATTCAATCCAATGGAAATATTCTCAATCTCTTTTCATCCTTTTAGACACATTTCCCAAAACTCTTTCCTGGCAAATTTATTTTAGAAACTTTAAAGTTCAAAATAAGGTTTAGGGTTTGAAAAAAGTTTGTCTACTCAGCATGAGTTTGTAATGATGATATAAAGGATTTTCTGAGTTTAATTTACTAAGTTTTGCAATTGTTTGACTTTTAGCACAGTTTACCATGATCACTAAAATAATGCAATTTAGCCAAGTGGTGCATCATGCATTCAATGCACCGTAAGGCTAAAAGTTCATTTTTACATTTACATCCTGTGGGTCAACTGAGATGCACATTATGCATGCAGTTACATAGAACATGAAAGAACATAAAGGAACATGCTGTTCTATTCTTTGTTCTTTCATCCCATTTTTGTATCCATATTGGCAGCATTAACATAAAGGACTGAATGCTAAAAATTGACTGCACTAGAAAACACTCTAAAATAAACCATCTTTACAGGTCATTTAGTTAAATTTCACCTTTACCATGAAATGTGGTTCTGTCAGCACACAGTGCTGTGTTCAATAAGTGCATGTATTAAGTGACTATTTCCCCGCTCCAGTTCATAGAGCTGCCCACATACTGACAAGTCAAGGTGCTCTGTGTAAGTTATGAGTTCATGTCAACTTCTGTCATGAGCCGCAGCTCACGGGCCAAGCCATCCATTTATTGCAGCCTACCGACCGCACTAAACAGCTCACTAACCGAGGGGTATTCACTTTAGCGTGGTCACACCAACCTAAATAGCAAAAGATCCAAAAGCAAACCTTAATTGTCTGTGAAAAGAGTCAAACATTTTAAAGTACAGTAACCGTTAGAGCCTGTCAACCACACTGGCAATTACACCACCGCAAATATTTAAATTTGTGGTTTTGGAGCGGACTTTGTGGGGAATCATGATGTGCTAAGCAGCTTGGGGCTGAGACTGAAACATGGATGCATTCAGGTTGAGCCTGGAAAAAGACAAGAATTAGTAAGAGCTGGCAGAAACGGAGACCCTCAGCCTTCAGCGATATGTAAACACATCATTTTATTAACGTCCAGAGTGCCAGGGTATGGCAGAGATTAGAAAGGGAACACGGCTTCAGATTGTATACATGGATTAGGTTACTGTACCTATGGAGCGCAGCAATAACCGCTTCCATATGCCTGTCTGAACCCATGGCGCTTTTTCAACATCATCATTTATGGTGAGTGATGGCCATGGTATTTCAGACAAACAGATGGGGGGGAGACAAATTTCTAGGAGGTATTTACTTACAGAACCGTAAAGTATAGTGAGGCATGACAATACCCCTAAACTCAAAGCAGGGTGAGGCAGGACAGCGGCTTCGTTACACAATGAAAAACTGCAATATTTCTGCACTCATGGATACGACAGGAGTGCTTTATGTTACAATAATCTGATACCGCAGGACTGCTAAGACTCAAAAGCTCCCTGACAGAGTGTGAGAAGAGGCAAATTTTATCTGTCAAAGATTCAAATCCAGCCAGTAAGATGGTTTTCAGTCGTCCTTAGAAACTGCTCGGAAAATGGCATGCATTTTTGAAAAAAATATTCAGCAGGTGATTAAACAAACAGTCTATCCATGGCATTTTTTCATGAGCTAACTTCAACCAATCAGATAAACAGATCATGTAATGCAACAGAAGAACACTACCAGTAGAGCCTTTGGGTAAGCTAAATCCAAAGTCAATTAGGAGAAGAGTGACAGCTTTTTTCCACTGAGAAAAGCCTTCAGTGCTTTTCTTTGCTCTGTTCAGGAGGCACTTTCTACTTATAATATAACTAATGCTATAGGAGCATTTATGGCTTCCTCCTCATGAGCCTTAGTTATTGTTTTAAAGCAAACTCTTGCAAGCAGACTACAATGGCGTAGCTGTAAGTTCCTTGTAGGATGGTTATTGGTCCGAACCACAGTGGTCCAGACACAAGCACAGAGCTTGAAGCCTGTTTAGATGGATTTCTGAGATCAAATGACATGAGTGGTATCGCAGCAGCTGCCTTGCAAAGGGAGTTTGTTAAATAGGATGCTTAATAAACATCACTAAAATCTTTCCAAATCTCAGAACTGTCATCAGAGCATTTTTGTTCTCAACTTTTTAAATGTGGATGTCAGTGAAGGTTGAGGAAACAGTTTTGCATCCCAGCTGAACCAGTTTTTGGTTGAATTTAACGGCTAGAGGCTGAAAAGTCATGATTTCTAATATGATAGGGAGCTTTGTGTTACATGTTAAAGCTTTTCTCTCATTCCATAAATCACCCCACAACGCCCGCAATTACATCAAACAAACTACTGGGTGGTCATCGTGGGTGTGCGCCACATCAGCTCCAAGTCTCTCTCTTTGTCTTCGCTCATGTCTGGATCCTCTCTGTTCTGTGTAATGAAGCCAAAATTGCTCTCGGAAGACGACTTGGTGAGATGAGGACAGATTCGAGACAGTGTATATGAAAAGAGAGAGAGCGGGAGAGCGAGGGAAGGAGAGAGAGGGAGAGAGATGTGTGTGTTCCTCTGGGCCGACCAGTGACCACTGCTGTTTGTTCGGTTGTTGCCCGTCTGGCCACCACTCTGACCAGGCCAATGGAAAAACAACATTGAGGGCAGGGAAGCAACACCGGTCACAGACCTCATTCTGGTATTGAGGAATGTAATTTAGTAGTAGTTTTTCTTTACAGGAGATTATGACTTGTAGTTCCAAATTTTTGTTGACCAATAAATTGGGAAATCTTTGATGGTTTCACACAAACAAACTGCATCTCTCATTGTGTGAGTCCCTTTCCAGCATGTTTACTGACTTGGCATCCATGTGTAAATGTCTCTGGATAAACGGCCCAAAGTTTCAGACAAAAGAAATCTCACAGAGGGTGTTTTGTCTGTCTTAACTTTCTTGGTAGACTAAATAGGAACCAGATTTCCTTGTTTTTATGCTTTTACAACTTTTATATGAATTAATAAATGTAAAAACAAAGATTTTAACACTTTGTCCATAAAGAGAAGACACTCGTTGAGAGCAAGTTAAGACGGAGAGAGAATGAACGTATGGCTGTGTGTGTATGTTTATGTGTTATGTGTGTGTGTGTGTGTGTGTGTGTGTGTGTGCATGTGTGTGTGAGTGTGAGTGCGTGCTGTACACACATGAGAAATCACTCAGAGCTAGCTCTGGTTTGGCAGCACATATCTGTTGACCATTAATGTTTTCTCCATAAACGATTTCCAAAACCCGAAAAAATTTCCCTAAATATTTCTTCCCCATAGACACCGATAACAATGAGAAGCAGCACATTTGTTCATTTCTCTTCACTACTGTTGTACTTTAAATACCACATGATCTCACTGTTGCAACATTAGTGTGCAGCTCAGCTTCTTTTAATTGTGACTTCTTAACATTTATGCAAACTTTAATAAGTTATTTAGCTACGAATTCAAATTGATGATTTGCCAGGAGTTATTTTTTTTTCTTTTTGGCAACAAATAGCAAAATATTGTCATTTTAAAAATTATTAATGATGCATGATTTAAGTCATGTTTATGTGGTCATCTTGCAAAGATTTTAAGTGTTTGCTTTATTGGAAATAAAAGTCATTGCAGTCTGCTTTCTCTGATGCTTACTGTCATCAATCCTGACAAACAAACATGACCAAGGCTTCCATAAACACTAAATCACTGGGATACCCAAACACTAATTGTGACATCTTAAGTTTCCTTTGGCAAAGTACAATCTGTAACCAACGAGGCAATTTGACAGGGAATAAATCATCACGTTTAAACTGTTTTTGTAACTTGTTGTGAAAATTAAAGCTTATTATAGGGAAAAATGGAAACCGTCAACAATTTTCCACATAGGTCAGTCAGGACTCTGCAGGCCAACTCCTTCAGGCTAATGGGAACATTACATGGAAAGAGAAATATGCTAAGCATGTGGGTTGCTCTTTTAAAGAAGCACAAAGCTTATTTCTCTGAATATGTTTCAAAGTCAAGTCTGGATGAATTACACAATAAAATGTATCTAAAGCTTGTAGCATCACAATTAAAGGACCACTTGCAGAATGTATGACAGACACAATGATCCTGAAGGTGTCATGGCCTTGTTTGGTGCAGATTCACAGACATGAGATGGTCACTGATAAGACTGATCTCACACCTGAGCGTAACAGAGAAGTTGAGTGCACCTACATAATGGGCTCTATTGAAACATGTATGTGTGTGTGTGTGAGTGTGTGCGTGTGCATGTGTGTCCAAGGATAATTAAGGACACATTTTTACTGAGGTCTGTCTTGGGCATAGCCTGGGGGCAGGGCAGTGTGAGCGCTGTGTGTTCGTGCATATACACAAGTAAACGCACCCTAATGTGCCCCGTCCCGCTCCTTGTACATGCCGACCCAACCTGCCCTCCGTATGTCTGAGACTAGTGCTTCTGGGCTGATTGCCCGTATCACTTTCACCCACCAGCATACACACACACACACACTCTCTCACATAGATACACGCAGAGGCACACACCTTTTTAGACCAAGCCCTTGTAAAGGCACCTCCTCAGGGACACGTCGTGAAATGTACTCCTTGTTAGGGCTCGAGTGTGTACGTGTGTGTGTGTGTGTGTGTGTGTGTGTGTGTGTGTGTGTGTGTGTCTGCTTTTCCTCAGCTGTTTCCTGCCAGCTCAGAGAGCAACAGACTGTGAAGGCCTCGCTCTCTCTCTTTCTGCTCAAAGTCTGCTGCTTTTCTGCTTCTAAATGACCAAAAGAATCTTTGGATGAGGACGTTTCTGTCGATGTCCTCAGAAGGAAAATGTGACTCTGTGAGATTGATGGTTTTAAAACATAACTCTCTCTTGTACATACATATGCCATAAAGAACTAAAACAAAATATGGTAGAACAGTGTGTGTGTTTTTCATTGTGTATCAGTAACTATTTTAAATGTTTTATAGCTTCAATGATGACAAAATGCACTTGGTTAACTTTAAATTTAAGTTGTGCCATTTATGAGTTCATTGAATGACAAATTCATGGCAGATAAGAACAGCCCTTCAGTTTGAGCATTTAGATACAGTTAATTTAAATCAATTTATAATGTTGACATTTCTTTACATCTGATGATTAAATTATGACTATTAGTGGCATTAACTATGAAATTGTTTCATTTTTAAACTCTTTGCTCCTCAGTTATCTTTGTTTCTTTAATTTATTGCTTAATTTGATCAAATTAGTAACTTTATTTTTCGTCAAAAGTGTTTTAGTTGAATTTGGGTTGATTCATGAACACTCAGTTTCTGGTAGCTACCTCAAGTGGTCTTTCCAAAAAAGTTATTTACACCACAGGTATGAATACAAATAATTGAATGAATAAAAAATAGTCAAAGCTGTAACAATCATTCAGTTAACTGGTTGAACGGAAATTATTTAGCAAAATTTGTTTTAATGAATGTTTTGTTTTAGGTGACGTCAAAGAAAACTGCCAAACATTTGTTTTAGTTTTTCAAACAGGAGAATGTGATGCTATTCTGACATTTTATATACAACCAATTAACCCAAAAAATATGAGCAAGATTAATCAAAATTGATGATAATTGTTACTGAGTCCTAATAACCATAAACTGCTCTCTGTCCATGTTCCTCCATGAATAAAAATGTTGTGCTGAATGCCTGTCTCATGGTAAACTAAAAAATCTAAAAATTTGTACCAGTGCACTTTTTATCCTTTCTTACCAATGCACGATTTATTTGAAATGTTGTACAGAAACACTTGTAACTTTGAGGTTTACAAACATACGGTTATGGTTGGTGCTTTTCCTTTTTTTTAAAGTGTGTCTGAAATATGTCTTGTTCTATTTTTTTAATGTTAGCTATAAAGCACTTCTGGTGTGGGAAAGGTTAATTACCTTCCTGACTTTATCTAGACTGAAAACCCACCTGAGTCAATGATTACAAAACACCCTCATCTTCTTCATTATGTGTGAACAATGCTTTGATTAAACAACCAGAGAGCCGAGCAAACCAAGAGGACTCCCACAGCACAAACACTGTCTGCCTTAGATACACATCGTTCAAATGAGAAAGATGAGCATACACACACATACACACACACAATCTGAGTCAACAGCTTTGTGGAATCTTCTTTACTATCATCTGGTCTCTTTATCTTCCCTGTTTTATGTCAAGACTCTTAACTCAGACGACTGCTACTTATGAGGTTGCTGCATAGTTATAGAGGAATTTAAAGCACTGAGCTGACATGTCTAAAACTATGTGAGAGGGCTCCACAGGTCTGTTTTAGGTCAGTCCTCAACTGATAAAAATGATGTTTTATTGAGCCTCTGCTTTGGAGGAAGACCCGATACAGCCCTGTTTTACAGCTGATAAGTTGTACATCAATGCTTTTGTCTAATCTGGTTTAGTTAAGTCAGCTAAACTCATGATCAGCTGCTTGGCTGCTTATCAACACCAGTTTCCCCAGTAGAATTAACAAACAGTGGGAGAGGAAACAGAAAAAAATGTGAAGTTTCATTTCAGTCAGGAGGGAAAAAATCCTCATCCTGAATTTGTCACATCCGATAAAGAAAAAGGAAATTTGTGAAAATTGATTTTTCATAATTACAGGCTTTCTTTGATAAATATCTAGATCTGAGAGGAGTCTCTTTTTTTTCATCCAGATTAAAAAGAGAAGGCTAATTAGTGAGTCAGCTCTTGAGTCAGCTGGCTTCTCTGTCTCTGCTTTCTTAGATGTCTTTGTCTTCTCTTTCTTGACGTAAGTTTGTTAAGCTGCTCACACTAAGATGCCTTCTTTCCCCTTCGCAGAAGTGCTCACTCAGCAAAAAGAGGAATTTAAGCCATTTTGTTGCAGGGATGAAAGTAATCTTTTGGAGTGCTTTGATTCACAGACACATGAGAAGAAACTAATAAAGACCTAATTGTTGTCTTTTTGTCTGATAGTTTAGCCTCAAATGGTACTTTGCTATAGTATCAATATAGTTCTTCCATTTTTTTACCATTTCATCCCTCTATAGTGTGTATGAAACACCAACCTGCTCCAAAGGCGAAGAAGAAGCTCTTGTCAGGGTGTTCCTCCAGCAGAGCCTTGACTCTCTTCCCCATCCTCTCGTTCCTCTTGTAGATGAGCTCCTGTCGAAAGTAGCTGTCTATTTCCTGGGCGGTCACCTGCTCGCTGGGTGGCAGTGTCACGTTGTTGAAGTTAGGGACCTAAGGTTGAGGGAATGATGGTTCGGTCGGGTCACAAAGATAAAAATGAGAGCAGAGAGAGGATTTCATTTGTCTTTTATTCAGATTTCACAAAAAAAGAAAGGGACACAAAATAAAAGCACATTAGATTTTGCTCTTTTCTTACAAATTCTTATAGATATTGACAATAAAACTGAAAAGAAAAGTCAAAGAATTAATCTAAGGCAAGTGTTTGGCCTGACAAGACACACACATGGAGTGTTAAGAGGAAGAGTAAGCAAATAATAGAGACAAAGAAACTGTAAGGATGATGGAGGGAAGACTAAAGTGAAGAAGAGAACAACTAAATTGCCAAAAGAAGCTGGTAGAAGGGAGGGTGAAGGAGTAGGTGTGGGGGATAAAAGGTCGGTCAGAGGGTTAGGGGTGAAGGTAAAAGGTCAAGGGTCATGTCACCGGGACACTTCAAAAGGTGAGGGGGTCAAAATGACTCTTAGCTTATTAACTGGAGTGAGAGTAGTTAAAGTTCGCTGCTACACAAAATAGGATTAGGGATGGCAATTGATAAGATTTCAGAGATGACAATACCATTAGCCATTCTGCTTATCAGCCCAATTTTTATCAATTCCTAATGATTACTGATCAATATTCTGTGTGGAAAAAAGGAGGCCAACACAGGTTTTCAGTGTCAAAGCACCTCAAGTCTAACTGACAGTTGAACTGACTGTGTAATTTCATTATGATCATGTATTAACTCTCAGTATTGGATGTGCTTTTCAAAAACATGCAGTTTCTGAAACTTAGGCTAACGCACCGTCACAGGATGTTTCAGCACACTGCCATTGTTTTCACCTTTAGCTGCAATGATCATTTTACAGACATTATGACAAGAATTGTCTTTATCGCTCTTCATTAAAATGAACACACACTCAGGACCATTTCTTCCTCTCCACCATAACTCTTGTTTGAAGTTTACAGAGCTGTTTGCAATGTGCAACTGTCAGAAAAGACATGTGGGCATAAACAGAAATGATGAGCTTTGAGAAGCAGAAAATTTGAAACTGGTTCTCAAATGACACCAGTTCTTCATTCCCATCCCTTGATAAGAATGGACAAGACAAGACAGGACAGGACAGGACAGGACAGGACGAGACGAGACAGGACTGACCTGTGAGGTGTCGTGATTGAAGATGATGGAGTTGAGATCTCCACAGTTGTAGTGCCTGATGAGGTCCTCAGTGGTGTATGGCACCTGTAGGCTTCCTGCCCTTAAAGACTCCTGCTGTAATAATGTCTGGTTCAGAGCAAAGATCACCTGGAATGACACAGTGACAACATGTTACTGATTGTTTCATTTTTACCCTGATGGAAGAGCAAAGTTGTATTGATTCAGAAAGAGTAAGAGGGTGTAAAAACAATTTGACTTGAAAGTATTAATGCAACAAAGCATAAATTTAAACAGAGGAAACTTTGAGAAGTTTTAAATCACTCAAGAAAGTAACATTTTATACATTAAGAGCCCTGAAGAGAGATCAAAGCTGTTATATTAGGTGACAGAGAAAAAACTAAGAAGAAAAAGATAAAATATATGGGAATATGGGAGAATAAATTATCAACAGCAAAGCACAAAGTGCAAAACGACCTGTTGACCCGCCCACTTTGGTTTCACTACATGTTGAGGAAAACCTGCTATTTTTTAGTTTCAACTAGGAACCAAGTTTTTAGAGTCTGAATCAATAGTGAAGTGACTGTATCAAACCTCTAAATATACACTTATACTGTATATTTACATGCATTTATGTTGCTCAAACCTATTAGTCATATTTATTTTTCAAAAGGTTGATGTAATAATAATAAAAAAAGGCTGACTTATTCATTCCAATGATTCTTCTTACCCAAACTGAAGATTTTAATTTAGGTTCTTTTATTTTTTTGAGGTCATGATGTCGTAAAATTCTGATGGCATGAAAACTTCATTCAACAACTTGCACAGGAGCTTTAAATGTAGAGGTGAAGACATGTACAGCTCTATAAAACTCACATGAATCACATGAACCTCAAGTGAAACAGTCATGTTACTCTCAGACAAAATGTTCTATTAGGATTCAGCAAGAAATCCTACAGTTCAGAGGAACACTCGTCTTTATTCATTTTGACTTTTATCATATATTTTCGTTACATGTTTTAGAGTGACAGAAACACAGATGTGATGTAAAACCAAAATACTTCATTCACTGAGTACAAGATTTATTGAACCAACTGTTACACCAAAGGAGACACTTTGAGTTTTTCCTGCCAAAACATTGTCGGCTCTGCTGCAGAGGTTCAGCTATTGTGTGAGCGTGAAATCAGCCAGTGTTTGGTGAGAGGTCCCTGGTGAGCCTGCTGCCTGTGATCAGCGCCGCACGGACACACATATGCATACAAACACACAAACACACATAAACACAGACACACACATCACAAGCTCCTGCAGGTTTAAACTCAGCAAGCCTGAGTCAGACACACGCACACACAGAAACCACCACCACTTACCTCAGCACATGCTCTCCCTCTGATGTCTCCACACACACACACGCAGACGCACCAACACACACACACACACACACACACCTTTCACCCTACGAGCCATTGATGTTGATTCCCATAAAAGAGGAAAGTTTGTATGGTTTATTTGTTTCTCAATGGGAACGATCAGTCAAAGCTAAGATGTGTTTTGTCAGCTGTGGAACTATGTAAATGTGTCTACAGTATGTCTGCATGTTTTTGCAATTCAGTGTGCAGTGTGTGTACACATTCATCAGTGTGTGTGTGTGCAAATGCACGCATGTACTCTTAGATCTTTGTCAAGTGAATTGTGTATTGATATGCATGCCCGTACGCCAAACCAGGCCGACCCAGGCGGCTGATTCTTCTTCTTTTTTTTTTGTTCATTTTCTGTTTTCTAAGGTGCTCTGATGACACTTTTCTCTCTCTGCGGGCCCATTGTGGCAGCCTCGGTGCAGCAGAGGAGAGGAGGAGAGGAGGGCAGCGCGGAGCAGATGCCTTCTTGTCAGGGGACAAAGAACCCCTCCGTCACCCTTCTCTTCTCCTCTCCTCTGCGCTCCCTCCAGCTTTCATCGGCCGCGCATCAAAGTGGCGCTCTGCATATGAAAAGGGCCCCATCTTTATGCCACGCAAATTAGCCTATCGCCGCCCCTCCCCGACTCATTTCACAAAAAAAAAAAAAAAACACCCCTCACATCTGTGCCACGTCCGTGAAGGAAGGCCCTCATCTGCAGGGTCTCCCCTTTTTCTCAGCTCCCTCTTCTCCTCTTTTCTCCGCTCGCCGTGCCTTTCAGCCCCTTAAATTATGGCTGTGAAGGGAGGAGGAGGAGGAGGAGGAGGAGAAAAGAGGGGGAGGGAGACGAGGGGAGGGTGGGGGATCAGTCATAGCATAAAAAAGAAAGGGAGTAAAAAGGTTTGGGTAAGGGAGGAGACAGACAGGAAGAAAACACAAGCGAGAAAGTGAGGAAAGATACAGAAAACAGGAGTGCAGGGAGGTGAAAGAAAGAAAACCTTTAATGAATGATTTTCTTTCTTTTCCTCTGTGATCCTCCTCTTCTGTTAGTGCACCGTGGGTCAGCGGGTGCATTTTCCCACTCGGCTCCTTTCATCAGGTCCCCCCTGTTTCTTCTTCTTCTTCTTCTTCTCCCCCCTACCCATCCACCCTTCTCCTGCCCCCTCCAGCACGCACACACACACACACACACACACACACACTGACACACCCCTTGCTGATATCAAAGCAAGCGGAGCCAATGAAAGTCAATAATTGTCCTTTGTCATGGAAATGTCCCCTCTCGCTGCGATGGAGTGGGGCGGGTGTGTGCATCCAGAGCAAACATCATCACAGTCAGATTCCCACATGTGGAGATCTGGAGTGTTTCGGTGGCTCAGCTGAAAAAAAAAAAAAAAAAAAAAAGAACGCCTCTCAATCTGAAGTGTGTTGGCTTAGCTTAGGATTTGCAGTGGCAAGCCTGCTTAGTGAAGTATCTCAGAAGAGAGGTTACATTAATTGCATTTATGAAAAGGTGGATCACTTTCCAGCAGTCATGGTAATCTTTGGTCTATTGAGGAATGTAGTGACAAAGAAAGATGGCAGCAGTTTGGTTTGAAATCGATGGCAAAATGACTTTTTTTTCCCCAACTTAATAAACTGTGAAAGGCTGAGCTCAAACCAGGTGATATTGTCATTATCGAGTTGGCCTTGCAGTTATTTCCAAAGGTTGAACTCTGACCAATCAAAGCTAGCATGAGGTACATATGTTGATCCAACAGGAGACCAGAGACCAACTCTGCCGTTCCTTTGACAACACAGATAACATCATTCCTCTGTTGATTTGCCAAGTTGACAGTTGTGTGCAGACAGCACTCTGGAGACTCAGGCAGTGAGTGTCAAGGCGAGGCGTCCAAATCGCCGCATCTGGTCTCTTTTACCATCACACGGATGATATGAAATGTTCAAACCATCATGGAGTCTGATCCAGGAACAACATTTTCATTGCCACGACATCAAATCAGAGGAGTCACATGTCACCTGGTCACGCAAGAGACATATAGAAAGTGCTTCAAAAGAGAAGCCTGAGCATCTCTATTGCCCCCTTGTGTCTAACTGCAGTACAGGTCTTAAATCCGCCCGCTCCATGTTAGCAGGAGGGACATCGATCTAAAAAAATCAAAGTAAATTTTACTAACAGATATTTCTCATTATTTTCAGTAGTTTTTTCATTATGCTGGTGTATGTTCGAGTGTTTGTGAGGCCTTTGATTTTAATCAGTTATTCAATGCCAAAAAAAAAGGTAGTCTAGGTCATGATTGACAGCTAACCCTCACACACGAATGAGTCGGGCTGCATCCACCAGTCACCACCATGCAGACTCTGGCTCCAAATGACAACAGCAGCAGCACAAGATATCAGCGCATCATCTATCCGTTTTACTGTTTACCGGCAGGATCTACAAATAAGCGGGATAATGTCAACTTGGCAACAATTTAGAATTAGGATATAAAATCTGTGGGATAAAATTTGAACTATTTACTGTTTGTTTCACTTGTAATCCATTTGAACTATTCCTCTTTAAAAAACTGACAGCTCTAATGAGGAGAAAGACCGCTTAAACAGCAGGACGGGATGACGGCACAACAACAGCCTGCAAAGTTCAAACGCAGTTCAGCGTCAGACTTGCCTTTCAGTTTCAGTGTGTTTCACCTTTCAGTGTGTTTCAAGCTCAACGCTGCCGTCTCTTTCAACACAGACATAACAAGAAACGATAAGATAACCTGAGGTATTTGATCACAGCAACAACGCGTCAGCACCACATTCTGTCTGTATATGAACGTATGGCGTATGTAAACTGTGTGTAAGGTCCTGTCACGGTGTGAATCTGCAGCAGTGTGAGCAGCCCGCAGACACAGAGACACACTCCTTGTATGGTAAAGCTGCTGGCTAATTGATGTTGTTCTGATTGTGAGTGTTTGGACTGGATTTGGGGAGTGTTTCTCAAACTTCGTTTTTAATTGAGTTCAGAAACTTAAGAGGAGCATGAGTGGCCCTGCATGCAACTGTTTTAGTTTGTGTGTGTGCTTTTCTTGATATTCTGACTGATTGTGTGTGTGTTAGTGTGTGCGTGTGAGAGACAGAGAGAGAGAGAGAAGGAAGGAGAAGAAAAGCATTTGTCCAGGTTGAAACAAGCGTTTTAAGAGTAGCCTGTCCACACTGTTGACAAACCATGTGCTCAGACACACACATACACACACACTCAAACACACACAGCACTTGCAGCCAATTCAATGAGCCTTGGCCATCTCCCAAGTACAAATGAAGACTTCCAACAGCTCCTCTGTTTCCTCCTGACTCCCTGATGTTATCAGAGTAACCCAACTCGCTCAGCCTCCCCTCTTTCTTTCTCTCTCTCTCACGTAGACACACACACACACACAGAGAGAGAAGAGCAGTCTATGATTCCTAACAGAGATCAGCAGAGAAAGAAACACAACAAACAGTTGAAGCAATTTTGATAGAGAGAGAGAGAGAGAGAGAGGGGAGCAAAATGAAGAGAGAGCTAATGAGAGAGATGGACTGTTTGTGCTGATGTTGTCAGTGAAATCTCAGAGGAGGAGAGCAGAGACGGAGATGAAGGCAGGAACAAACAGACAGAGATAAGGATTCTGAGTCACTTATGAGTGATGTTATCAGTGAAATGTTACTCGGAGCAGTCAGCCCTAAAACAAGACCTATCAGGATCCCAGCAGCACTGCCAGGGTTTCACACAGCGGCCACTCGGATGTACAGTCCTACACTTCCACACCAACACCTGGTTATTTGACTACACTGTTTACTTTGAACAGCAGGAAGTCACTGTGTCTCCCTCTCTCATTTCATCTTCCAGAGAAGTTTCCACACGAGCAGCAGATACACACCTTTTTTAAAAAAAACTGATTTTAGCAGCAGATTTCAGGGCTGATTTTATCAAATTGCATGGGTAGCAATAAATGATGAGGTCTGAGGTCACACTTTCAAGTTTTCTAACCACTAAAAGTTGGAAAAGGTCTCTTATAGACAATAAAGTCACAAACACAACTAGTTTAGCCTTAGTTAAATGGTCAAAATGTGCCAAAGGCTTAATTTAAATCAGCATCTGTGTACAAGTCAGAGTTGGGCTGAATAAAACCTAAACCACACAAATACTAATAAAATATTTTTACTACACTTGCTCAGGCAGGACTGATGGAAGTTTGAAGTTTGTTGCATTCGGGCACTGAAAGCAATTGCTACAGCACGTTTCTTAAAATTAATATTCCACTGAAAATTGGAAGACAGCAGCTGCGGTTAGCCTGAGTTTACAGCAGGAAGCAGTTTATTCAACTAAGAAACCGCTGAAAATACAAACAAACAGTTGCTAATTTAATTATGCTGCACAAGTGTTTGAAAAAGTTTTCATTGACATTTGGATACATTTAATTTTTTTTCCCCCATGATTTTAAGTCAACACTGAAAACTGCTGTCTTTAAGCTGAAAACAGTAATTATCACCTCAAAAAGGCTCTTTCAGTCATCTTTAAAGCCCATAAGTCAAATGATTTCATTTAATGAATAAATTCTCATGACGACCTTTTTTACCTCTTAAAGATTTTTTTGGTTGAGTTACTTTTGGGGTTTTTTTGATCAACAATCCAATGTAACAATTTTCCACAATGCAACGCAAAATCGGTGTTTTCACACATGTCGATGACTGTACTAAAAAAATTTTCTTTTTATGTGGTTGATGTAAAATTGGATCAAAGGAAGCCACATTTCAAAAGACATGACTGTCAAGAGAAACTAATGGCTACTGCAGCTGTGAAAAAATGGCCACAGTTTCATTCAGCAGGTATTCACTGTCACTCCCCATTCACTCACACACACAGACATACACACACTCACCCACTCACACACACACCACACACACGCACACACATCTGCACTTACATAAATCTTTCACCACTGCACAAGTGAGCTTTCACTCTCTGGCAGAAAACCTACCATTTAAACACGCACAGACACACACACTAATACACACATACACACACACACACACACACACACACACCTGTCAGTTTGACTTATCTATATTGTTTTTGTCCCTCTTTACCTCCTGTACCTCCTGTTATTCGTCCCCTGTCTCTCCTTTTCTCTCTTTTCAGCTTCTCCAAAACACATTTTCTCTTTCCTCTCTGCCCTCCTTTGCCTTTGCCTCCACTCTCACTCCTCCATTCATCCTTCTATCATTTCAGTCCTCCCTTCTTCTCCCCTTTGATCCTGTACATTCCCTCCATCCCTCCCTCTCCTCCTTCCATCCGTCTCTCCCTCCCTTTCTCACTCTCTCTCTCTCCTTTGATCCTATACATCCCCTCTATCAGCCAGGTCTTTAAAGATTTGACCCTTGCATTCCTCAGGTCACTCATGACCTCCTAGCTGTGTGTGTGTGTATGTGTGTGTACTGTGCATGTAAATGTGTGTACACCTGTACAAGATTAGGTCTTTTTTTGGTGTGTTCGTATGTACATGAAAAAAAGGAGTGTTTGTGTGTGTGTGTGTGTGTGTGTGTGTGT
>JAQMCX010000027.1:1301166-1315655 GCA_029814765.1 Acanthurus leucopareius
GATAGATAGATAGATAGATAGATAGATAGATAGATAGATAGATAGATAGATAGATAGATAGATAGATAGATAGACAAAAACGCACACACTCATACACTCATACACACTTCTTATGTATTTTTGAATTAATAGTTGACTATATGTAACTTTAGGTGGTCTCCTGCATGTCTGCTCAGGGTCACTGCACCTCAGCTGAGATGATAAGATCACAGTCATTTAATTTATTTAACTTTAAACTGTCGACACAGGCATTAAGTTTTTCAATACTGACGTACAAGGGACAAGGTAGACTATTCATCCTTCTGAATCACAGTTTTGGACAATGAAATTAAAGTTTGTAATTCTTCATAGACTACAATCCAGTAGAAAAAACAGCATATAGAGCATTGTATACAGTTATTTATATAGGCAACATATATACACATACATATAGCCCTAAATACCCAGGAAATAATTCTGTGCATGTTTTGAACTTTTGTCAAGCAGAATGTTAACAGCACCTACAAGATAGTGATGGTCATGAATTAGGTCGACCGTTTAACTTTAAAGTCGGACATTTAAGAAACACTGTCCATCAGCTTTCACTTGTAAGAGCACCAAGTATGTATGATGTGAAACACAGACTCAGACGGGTCAGAATGTGTTGTGGTCAGTGATCGCCACAAACATCTGATGCTCATAATCCAAAACCCACACTTCCTTTCCCAGTGTTGACAGGTATGTTTTCCTCATAGGTTAGCGGAAAAAACACAGGATTAAAATGAAAAGATGCAGTAAGTTTGAAGGAGCCACGAGCTGCTGCATCTACAGGCATTGTTGTTGTCATGGGTGTCAAATATGAGGATTTGTATTCCCATCTAATCTGAGTGCTATCATGTCCTCAGCCACCCTTTTCTGTTTGTATGCAGACATGAGTTCCTTTCCACATGTAGGCAACATCTTTAACATTTTTTAAAGGCATGTAACCAATCTCAAAGCCTTAACATTCCAGTCCTATTCACATTTTATAGGAGAATAAAAGATAGAAGAGAATAAATACATAATGTGGAATTATGGACATTAGGTGGTTAAACGTGGTGAACAGTCAAATTACCACAGAAAGTATTGCAACAATATAATGTCAGTTAACTTCTTGATAGCAAAAGTTAGGTGCCTTTCATAAATTGAATTAGAAGTGTTGCTAAAAATTCCCAACAAAGTGATGCATTACTCTTTAGGCTTAAAAAGAAAAAAAGGATAGCATCTGCACTGTTTGTGGGAAAAAGGATTTTTTTAAAGGCTTTATCACAGTGTGGTCTGTAGTTCACATCAAATCAGTCTTTGTAAACTGTGCCCTCCAGGTTAAGACATGTTAAAACAATGGGAACCTCTCATAAGTTGTTTTGTGAGCGGAATGAAGGTTTAACTGAGATCTGTGGTGTTTTGATGAAACAGGAGATTTCTGCGAACCTGAAACAGAACCTACTTCTGTTCTCACAGCACTTTTTTTTTAATTCAAATTGGTAGGTTGCAAAATATATCAACTTTTTAGCACATCAGAGCTGTATTTTTTTCCGATAAATAGGAATTAAATAATTAAAGTAATTACTTTTTTTTCTAAAAGAAAGTATGTATGGCATTCATTTATTTTTATCAGTCACGTGCTAATTCACTGCTAATTAACCAGAGCTAAGTAATAACAATGACCCTGGGGTCTCGGCCACATTCAGTCTGCAAAAATCTTAACTTACACAACAATGGAGGCAATAACGGGCACCAAACAAATTGAAATTAGCATCGTAATTACTCCACTGGCTCTTACGTATAACTTACATGACCCTTTAGTATGGGAAGGCCGCTGTTAGTGAGTGTTAAGTACATTTGTAGATGCTGAGCTTTTCTTACTCAAATTAAGCTGGAGGCACACTGCAAGATAGCACAATCGCAAATGTGTTTCTCCACGGGCTGTTTGCCCTCTGCAAGATTTCACAATTACATGCCGGAGCAGTGAATGGAAAACTGCCCGCTAAAACACAGCAGTGGCAGAAATATCTGTTATTTCATCTGTAATCACACTCAAGAGTTATTTTTACTTGTTTCACTTGAGTTATTATACATTAATCTCTGGAGCAGATCGAGTCATTGATTAATTAATTGTAATGAACTCTGTTCAACTTGGCCCCATTTTGCCAACTAAAGCATTACTGCGCAAGTGGTATTTCTGTGTAATCAGAAGCAATCTCTTTGAACACACTGAGCATTTACGGTAATATATTAACAGAAACAACAGGACATGCCATGGCAGGGTGTATTTTAGGAAAATCTGCATTGATCTTAAAGCAAACATGTAGAAAAATAGAGTGTTGTGACATGTGGAATCCAAAGTATGGTCTCTGGTTTATTTTTAAATGATGATAGAACAACATAAAACAAACAGGATCCCATATAAATTGCATGGATGCCTCATGGGTATCTCACTGAACCGTGAAGACGCCAAAGCCACAAAGTGACAGCGAAGCCCTAAATATGCAGGCATTCATGTGCGTCTAAAAGTGCAGATAAATCATTGCAGTAAGCTCCAAGTAACTAACACTGCAGGTCATTTTAAGGTAAGAACCAGAGAAAATGGAGACCTATGAGGCTCCTCAGCCTGGACAGTTTTTTTGTGACCTGGTCCTAAGTCAGACAGACAAGCTATTAAATCCCTATTTGAGCTGCAGAAGCCTGCATTACACAACCAGGAAAAGCCTACAGCAGTCTCCAGAAGTCAGACTCTGTACTACTGTATACGCTTTCAAGGATCTAAGCTCTTTTTCTTGGCACGCAGTTGGCACCACGCAGATGCATCCGATCTGCTTTCAATCAAATGTGCTTGAAAAACAAAACTAGGCAAATGGGTGGACTTACACAGAGATGGAAAATCTGATTTGTAAAATTACTCTACCTTGATATGACAAGAGAAAAGAGGCGAATTTGCTTGTGATCAAAACTAAAATGTTTCTCTGTTTTAAACTTCTCAAAGGAGCTTTTTATTACTTTTTTTAAGGAAAAAAAAACGAGAGTGAAACAAGTGGGATGATTGTGAATTTTAAGGCAGCTAAACTTAGACCCTGAGGATCACAGACACGGCTCTTTCTGTCTAGAATTTAAGGAAAAACGTTACTTATTGTGGGAGATCATCAAAGCAGTCGGCACACACTCACCTCCTCATCTGTTGCTTGAAAATCTCAGTGTGTCTGGTTCTAATCGTCTTATAATCAATGATAATTCACTGGCATTAATCTTTTCATACAGAAAACAATCAAACTGGTAACTTCAAGGGCATCTTTGTTGAGTAGCTTTTCTCTTTGACTTGTTGACAGACGCTTTAGTTTCTGTCCATAAAACTTTTAAAAAAGGTTGTGAAAGTGAGAGGAACTCAGCATCTTTGTCTGGGTGTCACATATCCAGACAGATGGACAGATAATGTCTGAGGGGATGTCAGACATCTAATATGGAACTGTTTGGTCAACAGCTGGGAGGAAATCAAGCACCTCGGTGCCACATGAAACCAGGGACTTAGAGGAAAGCCGTGAGGACAGGTTGGAAATAGGAGCATAGAACTGTTTACACACATGCAAACGCTCACTCAGACACAAGCATGAATTCTTGGAAAAATGCACAGAAATTCACACAAACATGTATGCACACATGGATACAAACAAAAATAAACAGATACAAGAAATTTTAGGGAGAAATACACAGAGGAGAACTGCACTCCACACTGCAACCAAACATGTAAAGTTTATTTCTTTTGATCAGAGCAGACTGAAGCAAAGTTAGAAAACCATCTGAGCACGAAAACAAACATCCTTACCTTTTAAGTTTTATGTAACCTAACCTGCACTGCACAAATAATACAAATCACTTCCTACAACATGCGTGAGAATGAATTTGCAGCTTTACTGTGAGCAGCTCAGTGAGTGCATTCATCTTTTAGGAAGACTTTCAGTGTACGCTAACATATTTCACTTTAATCTGCCTCACTGACTTCTACTTTTTCTGGTTTTAAGAAATTATGTTGCGTGTTTCCTGTTAATATCTCATACAATGACATTTACTTGGAATAACTCATTCATCAGTTATTTTTTCAAAAAAGGCCACATGATTCATCATTTGTCTTAAAAAACAAATGAATATTCTTTAAGCTGAGACAGTCATCTGGCAGAGTATTAAAGTCCCCCTTGAAATACCTTAATGAGCTTAATAAATTAGATACAGGTTTAGATTTACTGCAGCTTCTGTCACTTTTTTGGCTGAGTCTACACATGTGAGGATATGCATAATTTTCAGCACTGGAGGCCATTTCTGCTCTGATGATGGCGGAATCAATTGACCGGATAGTTGTGGCTCTTTGAAGCGAGACAGATGAGATTCAATCAGATATGCTTCCTGTGTATTGCTGTGTAATACTGTCATCACACCAGCATGTCCTCTCTCTCTCCCCTACACACACATGCATACACAAGCATCCAGTACGTGCAGAGATAAGGAGTTAGTGAAGATTGTACATCAGTATGATGTGTATGAGGCTCCAACTAGGTAAAAGTTAGCTTACCTTAGCAGAAGGTCAAAAAATGGGATAAATGGTGAGCAAAGTCAACCAAGCAGAATCTTTAAAGTAGGCTCTATGTATCTCGTTTTATTAATCCATACAAAATGCGTCAAAACTGTAAAAAACAGTTTGTTTTTTCACAGGGAACTATATGTGGGACTATTTCTTTGGTTGATGCTGTGACAAAAGGAAGTCACACATCCAAAAAAAAAGTCCCAAACAAAATATTCACCCTCGTTTGAACAGATTAAATAAACACGCATCTGTGATTAACAAAGGTTGTATCCACACTACAAGCCCCAACACTATATTCTGATTTACTGCACAGATTAGATGTTTTTTTCTTAGTTTTTGACTTTTTTCTGTGTTCATGGCCCGTATCAGATTCCACTGTGAACTAGTTACAGTCCTACATTTGCACGCATGCAAAAAAGAACAATAACAGAGTGTCACATGCAGCATAATGCTGTATGACAGTGTACTTGGACGACACTGAAGTCAGCATTTTATTTCTAAGTTAATGTGCAGCAGAAGCCAGTGACTTCATGTGCAGATGATAGAGCGGACAGGGAGAAGAGGGATGCATCAGTAATCGTAGCTATTTTAGGGGCAATGTTTGCCACATTCGCACGAAGGTGTACGTGGATACAGAGTCTAACCGGGAGCTGTGGTATCGGTAACTGACTGGTGTCACAGAAAAAGATTTACTCCAGAATTTCAGGATGTCAAGAGTTGCTGTAACTACATGTACAAGCAGCTCGCTACGAAAAGCTCGCACTCAGATGCTCAATTCAGGTGACTGATTGACGTAAAAGCTCCATGAATTCTAATATGACCCTTCAGACTGAGGTTACACTGAGGAAAATTAAATCTGTGTGTATGAAAGTGGCCAAAATCTGATTGGAAAAGATGAGCTTCCATACAACCTGTGCTGTTTACACATCCATGAAAAAACAAATCTGACTCATATGAGAGGAAAAAGGTCTGATACGGGCCACATGTGCCTGCAGTGTGAATGTAGCCACAGTGAGCTTTAGAAGTGCTGCCAGGTCGACTTTTGTTACCTTTGGACAGAGCCCGGCTAGTTCTTTCCCCTCTGTTTCCAGTCTTTGTGCTGAACTGGCAGAGCTTCATATTTACCATACAGATATGCCAGGCTTTGCCAAAACCTTAAACTTAAATTTTAACCTTTTAGAATTATTCTAGCCAACGGACACCAGAATTGTTTTGTAGTTTATCTTTAAAAAAGTAAATTACACATCTTTTCGATTACTCTCATGCAGACAGTAGACTGTGGTATGCTTCTGTCAGAAAGCAACCTACCAGTTAACTTAACTGCTAATTATGATTCATTTTGTAGGAATCCCAAAGATTCCCCAACCTCTCATCATTAGTATCATCCTCATTCTCATTTTGCCATCTGATGTCATTACAGAGACGATGAGACAGATTTTCCTCCGTGGGCACCGCTCTGGAAATCAGTGGGAACTTGCTGAAAGCACTGCCCAGAAGAGGCTTACAAATAAGTACAGCCTTCATAAAGTCCAGGACGTCTAGCGTTACTTTTCGCTGAGTCTACACGACGAACACACCTAGCAGTCATTACAATCAGGACGAAGGTGTGGGAGGTTTGAGATGCTCACACTTTGTGACGGCATCCGTCCTGTCCAATAGGTTTTTTGTTTAGTGAATTTCATGTGTCGTCTGTTCACATGTGACCATCTGATTTATGGTACCAGACATTTTCCCACATGATTCCAGAACAAAATGTACTTTTATGTATTTGATGTTAACACCACTAACAGAGGCAGCTTTG
The DNA here is from genome assembly GCA_029814765.1 of Acanthurus leucopareius. Classification (NCBI taxonomy): domain Eukaryota; kingdom Metazoa; phylum Chordata; class Actinopteri; order Acanthuriformes; family Acanthuridae; genus Acanthurus; species Acanthurus leucopareius. The sequence continues at coordinate 1,307,556 of JAQMCX010000027.1, forward strand.
CCTTTTTTTCTGTAACTGAGAACAGAGTTGCAAACAGGTAAAAACATGACTATTGGGTTGAAATGGCTAGAGCTTTTGAGCCTGATTCATTCTGAGTTTTATATCCATCAGAAGTTCTGCTTATATACCTTCCCTGTATCTTATGTTTCTCTTCAAGCAAAGATGAGCACTAAAGAAGTTATAAGATCTGAATTGCGCCATTAACGGAGAAAAGAACTAGATTTTCAGACAGACAACCTTGCATTTCTGTTGGGTCATAAAAGCTTGTTTTGTTTGGATTTCATCAGACGTTGCCTCATGATATCCGGCAGATCCAGGGACCCTGCGGCCGGTCAGTACAAATGAAAGGAAAACATCACAACTGAAGTTCCAAGGTTGTCAAACAGAGGTAACGTGATGAAACCTTTAATAGAGACGAAGTCACGCCTTCCTTTCTAAATGGCTCCTCTACTGATCTCAGTCTGCATCTCAGCTCTCCTTGTTCCAGTCCCTCCTCGTCATGAATGAACCAAATGGGCTTCGAACATTCCTTCCCTGTTCTCATAGACGTACACTGAGACCTGCATTCATCACCTCTCCATGCACCATTACTCCCAGTGATGGGAGGAAAGAAACAACACTTTCATTAGCAGGTCTGCTCCACTGAGGTGTGGAATGTCCCGCGGGTTTCCAACAACAGTGACAGAGAAAGCCGGCCTTCATGCCGCTATTGTTGTCCTCAACAAGCTCACTTAGTGTAATAGGCAAGGCTGAGCCTGTTCTTCAAAAGACGAGGGGCACCGCGCAAGAATAAGAGCAGTCATGCTTAGCCAGATTAGAGATCTGAGTAGAGAAAGTATAATTCATTGAGGTTTGAAAATAATGAGCTCAATGGGCTTAATTTATAGTGGCAGGCAAACTCAAAAAATGGACACATCATGTCTGAGATGAGACAGAAATGCACAATGTTTTCAAATGCATTTAGCCATCTTACTACCTCAGTTTAAAAGATGTTTAGCACTTATTATTGGAATCACAATGGTAGAATTTATGTGCTAACAAGCCCCAACGCTATATTATATAAAACAGTTTCTTTTACCAAATTTGAGGAATTACTGTGAAGGTTATCATCTTAAACAAATTTTTAAATATTTTCAGGTAATTTCTCCTTATATAAAGACTTGACAAGGCAGAGTGACGATCACAGAGAAATCAAACAGAAGTCAGCAGGTTTTCTCGCAACATGCTATAGCGAAGGCGCCTGCATATCAAAATTTGGGGGAACTTTTAACAAGTTAGGGGAGAGGGTTGGAAAAATAGAGACCAACAGCCAAATCTGTCACAGTCATGCTAACGTGGGAGAAAAAACTCAGCTGCACTGCAGGTCAGAGACCAAAACTGAAGTCAGATTGATAATCGAGCGTCAGACACCTGTTTATCCCAAGCGTCTGAACTGAGCTGAAGTAAGTGAAAGGTTTTTTTTTATTGACAAACTGGAATTGCATCAATTCTGTTTCCCACAAGAGGAGAAACATTCAACACTTCAATGGATGAAATATTTATTTTCCATTTGCCCCTCCCTTTCCTTTGAGGTCTGTTTCATACCAAATGCAAATGGCCAGTGAAAACATTACCGAGGCTATTACAGACCATAAATATGGTTTTCCAGTTGTAGCCTGATAAAACAGCACTTCCAGTCAAGAATGGCGGCTGTGGCGGCAGCATTGTTTCGCCATCGTGTATCTCACTCATCACACTCTATCTGGACATCTTACACTTGGGTTGAGCTAAAAGGCTCTAAATGGAATTGCCCTTTTTAACTACGGTGCAGAACTGTGAAAAGAAATATTTACTGAAATATTAAGCGGGCTGCTTGAAAGCCAGCAGGGTTAAGGCGTCCGTCAAGCTGCTGCTGATTAGATTGAAACTGAGTGTGGAAATTACCGAGTGCCAAGCTGTGAGCTGTGCTGGGGCAGTGTCAGGGTTGAGGTTGTTCCTGGGACAGTAGAATTCATTGTTGAACCTTTTGGAAGCTTTGTGGATCTAATTCAGTGAAAGCTGTGATGATGGGAGGTTTTCTTTCTTTATAGCCCTGTTGACAAATCCAATTTGAGCCACCCACTTTCTTTCTCCGATATCCATGACAAGTTTCCATAAGTTCTGTACAAGTCATTTGTCAATGACCTCCAAAAAAGACAAATATGACTATTAGGAAAAATAATTCATGATGATCTGACATTTCTTTCACTTCCTGGTTAATGTTTGAGAAATATGATGGACATGTTCAGGCTTCATTCACACTTTACCTATTGCAACTATTTCCACAAGCTCCCTAGATTAACTGTAGCTGATGTACCCTTACCTCAAAACTACACCTTGTGGCTCTGGAGAGACCACATGGGGATGACAAGATCTGTGACTGGCTGCTTGTGTTTTCTACTATGAGTCTCTAAAGCTGGTGATGATTGTTGATAGTGAAGACAAAAACGAAGTGAAAGGAAGACGCTGTTCATATTAATATGAATCTATGGTGATCCAATCAAATGTGCTCGTTTTTAAATACCTCATTGGACATTTAGCATTTTAACATGTCCCTACATGTCTGTTGAGTAAACATTTAAGATCAGACTTTCCCACCCGACATGCAAATAAACACCTACGTCTCTTGGTTTGCAAAGTCCAAATGCACTGTTGTTTTAAACTTGCGGACCAACTGTAGGGACAATTCATAGCCAACATGTTTCTGGATAACATTGGCCAAAGAGTTTGTCAGGGCCCCACAAAGTTTATATAGTTTCTCCCATCACTCACATTAATTGTGTATTTTTTAAGAGGGGTTGGAGGTGACAAAGAAGTAGCCTGTGTTAGTTACTGTGTATTGTATTAGTAAAAATTTGACGAGTTTACCATAAATAACATGTTTTCCTCTTTATTAATTTTAGTTTAAATGGTGAAGTCAGGTGAAAGTGTGTGTTCAAACAGCTGCTGAATGTTGGCAGGTAAAGACTTTCAGACACAAAGCGGTCTCTCACAGTCAGACCTCTCTCTCACGCAGCCCACAGGCCGACACGCCAACAAGCTGGTGTCCTTTACGAGAAACAACTTTGTGCAGTGCAATTCCTGCTGAATTTACAAGAAGGTTTGAATGATCAGAAAAGTCGCATTGTATTAAGTTTCTTTTTACACAAAAACTCTCAAAATTGTGGGATTTTTCAGGAATTCTGAGGATATTTGTGGAATCGGTTGAAACAGAGCATGTTTCATGTGTACTTACAAATTTGTGCAAGTAATTCAAACACACACAAATCATCCCGCAGTAAAAGTATAGCAAGAGCTCTTGGAGAGAACGCACAATTACTCATACACCATGTGTTTATCAGGACATAAACATTACCATGGGAAATGCATCTCTATTTAAAGACTTAACTCATCAGGAATTTGAGCAGTTAAATATGATTTGATAAATGACATCTCCCATTCTTCTTCCAAGACTGAAGAGAACACTTAAAGAAAGGCAGCAGGGTGATTTGAGCAGAGACTTGCAGTCTGAGGGGCCAACAAGGCCTGCTTTAAAATAACAACACTTTTAAGCTTCTGGGTGTTAGAGTAAATGGTCAAGTGTAATCCCCTTAGCTCCTGACCAGCATTAGCTGAAATTCCTCAGTAATACGCAACATGATTTCATAGTGACCACTGCCTTTGAGAGATGTTTGTAATGCTGAAAGGGTCACTGGGGGGCACAGACCGAGAGACAGGCAGGCAGACATGGGGACTTAAGTGTGCTGATTCGAGGAACAAGGTTCCTTTTTTTCTGGTGACTTCAGCCTTGAGTCATTAGGATCAATTTTTCTTTAATAACAAAGGGCGTGGTGGAGCACGCCTGAATGTTTGTACAGCTGATTATTAACACCACGCCTTTTTTCACTTAACTAAGCTATGGGAAAAAGTGAAAAAGATAAAACTATGGGCGTGTTTTGTACAAAATAAATAAATTATAGTATTTTTGAATCCATACATCTGGTCTTTGTGATTTATATTACACATCTTAATCTCTTGAGCTGGCTTATTTTCAAAAGAAGAGATCGGACATTGAGTTTATTGAAACGAGGTAAAAAAGTCTGACGGCTGAACCCACCAGCTGCAGTCATATAGCACGCATCAATGCACCATTTGCACAGAGGAAGTAGCTGTGGTCAAGTAACCGCAATGGATCAAACTACTGAATGAATCAGAGCCGCAACAATCCATCTTTATCTCCTCAGTTGCCAATTTTAGCGTATCAAACTCTGCCGATGCTAACAGAGATGTAGCTGCACAGACATTCTTAATAACGGAGCCGTGTGTACACTGAAATTCAGCTTTTCAAAAACTGTGCTTAAAGTGCATTGCCCTCATAATGACAGATACACACCAGATAGATCCACCATCATGTCTGTGCCTGTTTAATACATGTAACACACACATTTTCCACCACAGAATCACTGGTGTTATGTAAAGATGCAGCTCCTACACACCATGCTTAGCACCTGTGATGAGCTAATGACACACTCACTGTCCATCTTGTGTCCACCATAGATATCGTATTACATAGTCTTTGGAACCACGGTGGCGTCATCCATTGTTTTTAAGACTATATGGTATTATAATGTTCACCATCTTCATTTTTTGGAGCAGAAATGACCGTATTTGGGTAGGAGGGGGCAGCTAGACAGGACACACATAGCAGTTGTGTGCTAGCATCCACGCTGAACGTCGCTGCTGCATGAACATTGGCACCCACACTTACTGAACAATATGTTGAGGCCCATTCAAGCTTTGATGACTCAAAACTTTACAATAAACAAAATGATATGACTCAGATCAGCAAAGATTTTGGCATAACCACCACAAATGATAGATTATACTCAAAATGACTGAGATAAAATTGTTCCTGGGCCGTTTCACTGCATGATGGCACTTTTGACAATGCCTGTGTGTGGGCTTACATAGAAAACAACAGCCGTGGGTGTCCTGATGCACATTGTTGTCGGGAAAACTGTTCATCATACCAAACAACATGATGGTGTTTCATTTAACAAAATATGATAACACTAGTTTGAAACCTTTTTAACTGAAAATCCGCAGAAAATATCGAGAAATCCAGAGTTTTTAGAGTAGTAGACATATTGATGGACTTGTAGATACCTGACTAGTTTTCACGTTGTTACAACATTGGTGTTTTGCTGAAAGTCTCAGAGAAATGAAAATATCACTCCTACCTACTGAGTGAACGCAGTAAAAAAACAGGCAAACCTGCAGCCTGAACGTCAGTCAGAACAATTTCAAACTCACCTGGGAGAAGTTGAGCCCGTTGAGTGGATGACACTGTTCCTCCACTTTTTCCACAGCTCCCGTCCTCTTCCTCATCCTCTCCGCCTCCTGGGCCAGGTACAAGTCCAGCACCGGCACCCCTCGTGTCTTAATATCTGCCTCAGTTAACGAGTTCACCATCAGCATCACCCAAACTGGCCGTTTCCTCTCCCAGTTTCCGGCAATGGCATTGAAGAGGTAGTCCGCATAGAGTCCCTTTCCTCTCTGATCCGGAGTCATCCATGAAGGCATCATGAGCTTTACATACTCTAGGTGTCTCTTCAGTCTCCTGTAGATGTCCCTGGGCAGGACATCCTGCAGGTTCTCGCCCTGAGGCAGCAGCTGGCAGCTGGTCAGGGCTGAGATGGTGTACGGGTCTGTCAGGTCCAGCTCAAAGTAGACTATGTTGCTTTCCTGGAAGGCCTGCTTGGAATTTTCCGGGATAAAGTCCCATACACGTGTGTAGGGAACATGGATTGTACCATAGAAATATGAGGGAGGGTCCCGTTTAATCGTCCACAGGAAGGAGTTCAGGTCAGTTTGCTGAGAGGAAAGAGAAGAAAATTAAGATGAGAATATTTTCAATATTGATTAATCTGTGAAATATTTTCTGAGGGCTTCAAAGATTTAATGAAAACAGTTTAAAAATCTGATTAAAACTTCAGACATCTAGGGAGTTGCATTCAAGTTGCTTGTTTTTTGTGATTAACAGTTTTAGACTCACAGTTCTCAGATTTACAGTAACAAAAGACTGAACAGCAGAAAATCATCACATTTAAGAAGCTGGAACCTGGGATTGTTTGCTTTATTTCATTATAAACATTACTGTTACTTGATGTTCTGACAGTTTACTAAATATTTCAACAGTACGTATAAGCAAGTTTGAACCAAATGAGAGGCAATTAATGGGAGAGAAATGAAGTAACATGCCGTTAACTTTCCATGAACCATCACCAGGCCTGTCTGACACCAACTCAGCAACACCATCACTTTGTCTGCTAGAGACTGTTTATTACACAGACCGCTAACAGACTGATAATGACTTATTAACAGGCCACTTAGGACCCAAGTGCCAAACAAACAATACACATGTCAGTGATTGTCAGTCTGTGAGCTGAACGTTTATCCCTCCTGTGTCTGCTCGATCAGCCCTGACATGGTTGTGTGAGTTTTAAAAAAGGATGACCGAACAAGTTGGAAGAAAAATAGAGAGAGATTAAAAGAGAATCAATCAAAGGGAGGTTGAGAAGTTTCATTTGATTGGATAATACAACAGAAAAAGATAGAATAAGTCTTAAACTGATGGCATTTTTTCTCAAAAAACACATCTGTGCATGTTACCCAAAGCAAATACACAAAAGTAGCGCTAAAATGATTGGTTGTTTCATAAATTAGTCAGTCGATTGATAGAAAATGACTTATCCATAAATTTGACAATTACTCTTCTGTATGTCCTCAAGAGAAAAGGCCAAATCATGGGCTTAAAATTTGGAGACTTGTCATGGGTGTCTTTAAATATCTCGCACAGTTTATGGACTGAAGATTTAATGGATTTGTTTGAAAATAACAAAAAAGATTAATCAGTAATGAAAATAGTCATTAGGTAAGGAGTCAGAGGGTTCAAAGATTACACAAATAGTCTACAAATAAATGCAACTTAAGTCTGAGAAGCAGGATCGCATGTAAGAAAGGGGGAACACTTGTGGAATAACAAACTGTAAATTGGAAATTATACTTTACTGAAACTTACTATGGGAAGTAAAGGATCATGTGGCAGTTTGAAAGGGACAGTTAAAACATTGAAGCGGATATAGTCAACTATTAAAGCAGCATTTGCAAAGTTTAAGCAATGCAATTACTCATTTATTAAAGCCCTAATAAGTACTTACTTTCCTGTTAAGCTCGCAGTTGGCGGAGTCCTTCAGCCTCCACTGGTCTGTCTGGACTAACAGTATCAGACAGGACTGAATGAATGCGCCCAAAGTGCCCCGCATCGTAGCTCTCTCCAAAGTGTGCACGGTAGCCTGTGTTTGCCTCACAACGTGTTGCACCAACTATTCCCCGGAACGCATGGATGAAGTCCTATTTCCACAGCTCCGACTCCATGCGGTCGCGTAAACTGAGCTGACAAGTATCCGACAAACCGCCGGGCAGAGTCATGCTGGCGTGAGCCCGGACATGGACGAGATGCGGCTGCGGTTTCACGTGTGTTTGGGGGAGAGAGAGGTGGTCATTGGAGTTTACTCAGGGTCATATTATCCTCTCGCTGCCGGTCAGGCTGCTTTCTCCACACCCCCCTCCACGCATTGCCTTCTCCACGGTGTTTGAAAAGTTTTGCGCGATTTTATCCAAAAGTTTGCAGACTTGAAGCCAAATTGAACCAACAGGTCCGCGCGGCGGCGGCGGCGGCGCACCTGAAGCCAGAGGGAAAAAAGTATCAATCTGGATTATTCTCCTGCAGTTGTTTGGTTGGTGGAGAGGAATCTGGTGTGAATGAGCGACGAGTTGCACTTTCCAACCTTTAAACCCAAAGTTCTCTGCACACCAGGCCTACTCTGTCTGCCCACCAAGTCTGCTGCACGGTTTGTTTCTGTGCTCTCTCTCTCTCTCTCTCTCTCTCTCTCTCCAACGTGTGTGTGAACATCTCTGTCGGGCAACTCCACTCTACCTACCCCCTGGGTCGTCTCCATACCCCTCCCTCCATCTCTGCCCCCCCTCCTCTCTCTCTCTCTCACACACACACACACACACACACACACACACACACAGACA
>JAQMCX010000027.1:1315733-1404249 GCA_029814765.1 Acanthurus leucopareius
TTGTAAGAATAAAATCCATAAATACAGGCAGCAGTTTGTCTATCAGCCCGTTTATTGCAAAAAAAAATGTTCTAATTTCCATTTTGAGATTAATTATTTTTTTAATTTTTTTGTTCCCCCCCCCCCCCCCTATAGGAGGCCTACAGGTAATAAAGATCCCGTGGATAGATAATCATGCCCTGATAGCTAATGCCTTACAAACTGGACGCATTAACATGAGAAAACCCGCAATAACAGCGCTTCACTCTGGGTTACATTAGAGCACAGACACGGAAAACATAGAACTGCACCTTTTTCATTGAAGTCAGCAGACTGAGACTAAATTACTCACCATAGGTTAACCAAACTCAGCTTTTTTACATGCTCTGATGATGTAGAAGGCTGTTTTCGTTTTAGGCCTACCCTAATAAAGACACATCTGTGACCCCCGCACAGCCATGAAAACAAAAGGCGTTGCTAATGTCTATTTAGAGTCCATACACTACAGAAAATGTGTCTGCTAGTGATAAATGGCTATTTAGTTGTAACAGGATTTTTTCTTTCATATAAATGAAGTAAATTATTGTGTAGAAAGCGGCTTGGTTTGACTTTTTTTTGTTTAAAATGTACAACTATAATAATTGATCACTGTATTCTTGTTCTGTATTGTCATTAGTTATTGTGTTGTAAGCCCACACCAGTGCAAATGCTTAATCAATCAAAATTCAGCTGAGTACAAAAAATATCTCTTTTAAAACTTGGATTACAATGTGGAAGGCGTAGCAGGCTATGTGATCATAAACACCCATTAAGGATCTTAATTTTAATTACACAGATTTCAAAAAATAAATTTCTCTAAAGAATTAAAATGGGTGAATTTAAAAAAAAAATGCAAAGAAAAAAACGGTTGAGTACAATAATTTACCGTAGAAATGCACATTTTGGATTGTAGTCTATGTGCACACAGTACAGGTTGATGTTGAGGCTCACTGGAACTGGAGGCCGATCTATGTGCTGTGACTCTATGCTCCGTGCCTCAAACTCCCGGTTCACACTGAGCCAGCGAACACATGTTGATGTTGTCAGACGTCTGAGTAAATACAAAACGGTCTGTTGACGCGCAGAGTGACTTTGGGGCTTCGGCTTTGTTGGTTATTGTTTTCAGACAAAAGAAGTTCAGGCTGGAAAAATCAGGACGAAGTTGGGCTTCAGCAGGATGATCTCACAGTGTGAAAATAACATCAATTAATACCAGTTTTATCTGCATTTTTGCTGATAAGGATGGGACATCATCTACAGAGCTTAAAACTGAGATAAAGTGAGACAAGTTAAGATTAAATGCGTCTATATATCACCATTAACATTTTGTGTAAAATGCAGAAATGCTATAAATACCTTACAGTCATATTCTTCCCTGTTTCTGTCCACGTGTCTGTAACATGGACCTATGGTTGTAATAAAGGCCTCAACAAACTTTGCCAAGTCCTGTTAGAGCTCCTCCTAGTGGACAAAAATGTTTTTGCCACATGTAATATTCCCCACTCAGTCTGTCTTTGTCCTGCTTTAAAGGACTCTGTGCTTTGACAACAGTGCACCAGAGTTAAGCAGATCAACCAGAGACACTTTACTGAAAAGAATGAGGAGGAAGACGGAAAAACTTTAGGATGAAAAAACAAAAACAGACAAGAGACAAGAGAGAAAAAAGACAAGAAGAGAAAAGATGGAGATGGAGCTAAAATTCACAATTACAGAGATGGATTTTGCAGATTTTGTGAAAAAGTGATTGATAACTTTTCAGCACACTTGTCTCAAAAAGATCTCAGCAAAACAACAAAATATAGCAGCAGGTTCTGTTTTTTCCTCTTTCAGAAAACCTCACTTTAAGTTTTGAATCCGTGCTGTACCGCTCAGTGAGAGCTGAGGTGTTTCTTTGCCTCTTCAAACGCTTAAAATTTGAAAACCTTTTTAAAGTTGATGAAGCATGATACTGCAAATCCATGCATTGCCAGTTCCTTACTTCAAGTGTATGTAGATCCAGAATTTTGCTTATTCAAATGGAGTTTTGGAGGAATATGTGTGTTGAAAATCTGACAAAAAGACTAGTGACAGCCATGAAAGTGAAGTAAATTTGGCCACTCGTTTTGTTGTATGAGTAATGAAAAAGATGTCAATCATCCGTATAAAGCCTCGTTAAAATGATTTCTGTCTCAAACTAATTCATCCAAGCTGTTGTCAGATTGCAAGGAAAGCAGCAAAAAAATAGTGTGGTTGCTTTGTCAGAGAGGGATGAAGGAGGACTTGTGGTGTGTGTGTGTGTGTGTGTGTGTGTGTGTATGCTAATCTTTGCGTTGCGCATCTGTATAACGGTAAAAAGAACACCTGCAGCTGCTTCCTCTTTAATGTCCTAAAAAAGGTTGAGAAAGCGTGTGATTTGCAGAGACGCATGTGTTCGGCCGCATACATACACTCATACACACACATGTTCTTTATTTCCATTATACCCCCACTTAGCCTACAGAGGCTATGCTACATAAATACTCATCCCACATACATCATCCTCTCTCGTTCTGTGCAGCATCACATGTGTCAGAGGTAAGGCTGTTAACTGCTACTCCTTTTTCATCATTTACTGTGATTCATGGCAGCAGACTGAAACTGTAGATTTTGAGCTACGCACTAAAAACTGATGTGAGATCAGGACTAAGGGTCACCACTCTTTCACATACTCAGGAATCCACTAACCAGCACATCACCTTGCACAGAGCAGAGCAAAATGTTCCATAACTTAAAACCATATGACATAACAGCATGAGAGAATGATGAGTAAAACAAATGATCTTTAAATATGAGCTGTTTTTTTTGTGTGTGTGTAATAGTTTTAACTTTTAACCTTTTTTTCAGGTGATGCCCCTTTTTAGTTTAGTTTCTTCTTTTATTGTGAAGGTTATGTTGAGATAATTCTGACTGATAGTTGTTTGGTTTTAAAATAAAGGGTAACTTGAGGTTTACTGCTTCAACCAGCAATCCAGGTATTTAAAATGTGTCATAAAAATAATGGGAATCCTTTCAAAAACAGGCTGTCATAGTCCATTGTTTGATGTTTTGTATTAATTTCTTTACTGCCATCTATTTTATTTTAACTGATGAATCATTTTTATATTCTCACTATTCATTAAAATCATGTAAAATCATCTTTAAAATAATGAAACAATTAAATTAAGAATGATCTGAAACCCATTTCCCGAAAACATTTTAATGCAGTTCTGTCATATAATGAAAGGAAATCTGTTTGAAGTCGCTCAGGGACTTCAGTGACCCGTGTCGATACTGATGCTACAGCACATCTGTACATTTCCACTTTAAAGTGGCTCTGTTTGTGAGGATCAAACAGAACTGTGGTCTTCTGAGGGTTCCTGAGCAAACATCTGATTCTGCCCTCTTTAGAGAAATCTTCAAAAGGATTTTACAATATGGAAATGACCACATATGTTCCATTTTATACAGACAGGGAGGTGGATGTATTTGATCCTGTCAGATGACCCACGCAGCTCTGTCCTTCTCTTTGGATTCAGAAAACAGAGAAACAAAAATAGAGACAAATTCTCGGTTAAACAGCACATCAAGGCTACTTTTTAAGCTACTTTTCAAAATTTGTTAAAATCATAGAAGAAACTATGGGGCCTATGTTAGTTTATGCAAGTGGTTTCAGGATGCTATCTATAGTTTACAGTATTTGTGTGTCTGCAAACACACTCAGTTTCCACATTCCTGATATTTTTACATTCCTGAAAGCAAACCACAGAAGACATGACTTTCAGGAAGCAGACTGTTGGACAGATGTATCCATTGATGGTCAGATCAGAGGAGAGAAGAGAAGAGAAGAGAAAAGAAAAGAAAAGAAGCGTACAGACAACTGTGTAAGCCTTCCAGTAATAATTTGAGGTCATATGACTCAGTCCATTTACAGATGGTCAGTCATACCGACCATGGTCCACTTCCTTCACGCCACATTAAACTCTGATTGAAAAGACCTGGTACCAGTATCTGCAAATCTGGGCTCATGCATGCATGTGTGTGTGTGTGTGTGTGTGTGTGTACTCACTGCATGCAGCAGTATGACTTTCCACTATATCCTCCATATGAAGTTCAGCCAAGAAAACTGCAATTGTGAAATGAAGAACAAAGTTGCACAAAGTGTTCATCTGTCACATGTGTGCAGTTTTCCTCAGAGAGCTCAGTCCACAGCTTAAACACTGGGAGCAGGATGAAGTGGCTGGATTACACAGATGACACAGAGGATTATTGCCTTTTATTTTGCTGCCAGTAACACATAAAACGAGGAGCAGAAGCTGCTACCATGCTGACTGTTAGCTGATCTCTCCAAAACAGTCATCGCAAAGCCGTTTCTGTTGACTTCAGGATCATAATGAGTGTTTCATTAATACAGTTTTTAATAATTCACGTACCTGCTGGACTTTCCGATATTTTGTATATTCCTTTGAAACATACGACTTTCCAAAAAGACAAAAAAAACCCCAAATTGACGTTGTAGGTGAACAGGTGTTTCCAATAAAAATTGCTCTCTGTGTTTGTCAGTAAATAAAGAGACTTTATTGAAATGAGATGTCACTTTTTTAAGGAGATCTTTTCTGGTTTCATAAAAATAATGTAACCACACACATTTTCTTTGTGTGAAATCATACTGGACCTGACCACACTAAATATGGTCATTATGCTGCTTATAATAATTCCCATTTCTGATCTGGAACTTCCGAACACAGGCGCATAAAACCTTCGAGATAACTGGACTGCAGTAAACCTTACACACTGACCTTCTCCTTTTAGCCAGGAAACTAACCACATGATTGCTGTTTTTGATATTCACGACACATTCAATTATCTGGTTTTTGTAAACAAGTGTACTTTGAGATTTTTTTTAAAAGAAAACAAACATGACATTAACACGGGACGACATGCAGACAAGAAGAAGCTCGGTTGGTTGTGATGGAAGTGGTTGTGTGACTGAGCCGTTAGTCACAGCATCAAAGCAGAAAGGGTGTTCAGGGTAAAAAGCATTTACTGGAAACCAGGGTGTCCCGACGGCTCTGTGGGCAGACACACACACCACGTGCACTCACTCCATAAGGTCTGCTCTCAACTCATATCCTAATTACCAAACCCCCCCACCACCACCAATATCCTGTTTCTCCTCTTTTCATAACAAAACTTATTTTTCAGATTTCATTGATTTCCATCCAAGGACATTTCAGAAAATTGTAGCCTGTATATTAAAATAAATATCACTGCAACTGCCTTTGTAGTTGTTTGGCATCAGATGACATAATATTAACTTTAATACTTAAAATGCCTCGATTTGACATATAAATGTTCAAATTTACCTGTGCACTTTGACAGTCTGCTCCAATGTGGGATAGATTTCTTGCATTATTGGAATGTTTGGCATTAAATCACAAACAGGCCGAAACAATTAAACTGAAACACGGTCAGTTTTGCTTCATTTGATTTACTGAAAACAAAATCCAGTTAAAATGTGAAATCTATCCCATTTCCCAAGGACTGTCTCCAGCTGAGGTCAAAAGTTGGTTGTGAGTTGTTTATTGTTCCCAGCCAGTGTTAGGTAAAGAAAAATAATAATTATCTTTCCTACTATTATCATTCCAACTCCACCCTTTACTTCCAGCCCATTCCAAGGAGTCTGTCTCTTTTTCTCTCTCCCTCTCTGATGTGCGGTGTGCATGTGTTTTAAAGATCATTATTTTCATGAAGGAATGCTTAAATTAATCTGTCAGAGACCAGACTTAGAGCTGCGCTCGAAATTTCCAAATGCGTTCTCTTGAGATTATATCAGCAAATATTCATAATCCAGTGAGAATTCTGGGATACAGTTTTATCTGTGTGTGTTTTATTTGTCTCTTTTTTATAATTCCAGATGTGTGAAAGCTATGAAAACAACTTCATTCATTTGAAGCATTCTCTTATTTTTCAAAGGAAATGGTACTTAGCAGCCATTTTATAGTAAATGTCTAAGTAACAGGAGAAGCTAATCACAATAAAAAATAAAGTGAAGATAACCCTGTAACCCTTTTAACCCTTTAATGGCTTTTAAATAACTGTCACGCTTCATCTCTTTCAGGGATCCAACTTTAGAAATTTGCCAGAGGAAACATGGAAGTTGTGGATTTCTTGTCTGTATATTGTCATTTATATGCAGAACCGTGAAGGAGACTCGAATTCCAGCCCTTTTAGATCATTTGCCAGTGTAGAGCACCAAATCTGTGTCAGAACAGGTCAGGGTTTCAGCACTTCTCTTGAGAAGGGTTTAGTTGGTTCTTTGTGGGCACACAAAAAGCAAAAAAAAAAAAAATGAGGCAACAGTCAGTCCAGTAAAGTTTTTCACCATTGTAAAGAGGTGCTTATTTATCCTTTATTTTTCATTATTTATGATGGTAACTTCATTTTCTTTTTGTGTCATTTTGTAGGACACAAGAAAAAAATAAAGATTTTTTCCACCATATTTGTTTGGATCAGAAAACTGAGTCACTCTAACTTTCAGAAAGAGGTTAAGAATCATTCGGACAATAAAACAAACAGAATGATAAAAAGTGTCTTTGAGGATTTTAGAATAGGCCTATTTTGAAGCTGTCCTGGGCTAGCTTTTCCCTTATGTTGCACACAAGGACATGAAATAACTAACTTCTCATCTAACTGTGGGTAAGACAGCACAAAAATACTGTATGATTACAAAATTAAAATATTAAAAATAAAATATTTATTTAAATTAATTTAAATTTTCCTGTGACTGGTTCAATCAGTAGCCATTATACTTATAATGCCGTCTGATTCTGTTAACTTAAGCCACCTAGACTTTGGAAAAGTTAGGAATAAATAAAGGAAAATTGAAGTGCTTGGTCGGAGGTGGGGTCTGGAGTGAGGCACCTGTATGTGCAAAAAGAAATAAAAACTACATAATGACTCTCTAGGGCTCTCAACTGGTCCATAAATCTGCTGAAGTTGCTGCTGTGAAGTCTCACAGTTTCTCTGTCTCATCTTCACGCCTAACCTCTTACAGACACCTTTCCACAGTCACAGGAATTCTTACCTCACTCCTGCACTCTTTTTCCATTAAGCTTGCTCTCCATCACAGCAGAATGTTACTGAGGAGAGGGGTGTGGGGTGACCAGAAAAACCAGAATTAATACTTCTGCACAGCAAGACAGAGAGAGAGAGAGAGAGAGAGAGAGAGAGAGAGACAGGGAGAGAAAGAGAGGATGAAGGGGTGTGAAGGAATGCAGCTGTTCAAACAGCTCTTTGATACAGTGGTTACGGCGACTAGTGTGACTCACTCTGGCTCAAACGGCGTGGAGATCAGTCAGACATTCATCCCTCTGGTCCGGTGGTTTTCTGCTCTCTGTTGGCCTCTGTCTGTGTATAAGTGTGTGTGGACGGTATGTGTGTACTTGAAAGCGAGAGAGGGTTTTTTATGAGTATGGTGTCTGCTGCACCTGAGCTTGATGATTTTTTCATATGGTGAGTTAAAAGCCCACATGCTACTCATTTCTGAAGCTTGTTAAGTACAGATTAACCACCTGGGAGATAAAGGTATGAACACCAACAACAGAAACAATGTACCGAACCCACTGAAAACATGTGAAAAGTACTGTAGTTAGGTATCTCTAAGTGTATTTCATATTATGCATGTTTCTCCTGCTCGTGAATGAAAACCTGAATGCCCAGTGAACCATGGGAATGAAAAAGCGGATATTGAAGGATATGGTATGAAGGATTTCTTATTTTTTTCTGTTTTTGCTGTAGCCTCCAGCCTGTGATCTCCTCCACATGCAGAAATACCCAACAATCTTGCAACCAAGTCAAACCAACTGGAATGTGTTACAAACAGTAAAAATGAATGAGCTTCAGAGGTAAAAAACATGTCTGTTTTTACAAGAAATGATGAAACACATGAAATCAAGGCCCTGTACTTTTGAAACAACTCACCACACAATGTACAGTTGACATGTACTGTATCATATCTTAACAAGTTGTAATTATGTGAATTATGTGAATTGACGGTGCTTTAAATAAGCAAAGTTACTCAGCCTACATACAGTATTTCCCAGCATGTTCTGTGTGCATCGTTGAGTTCTGCAAAGTTGTTCATTCTGAAACCCAAATTGTTTACATCCATGCCACTATGCTAGGTGATGTCTTCTTCCTGGCCTTTGCTGAGCTGTAGTGGCTTTTCCTGCAGTATCACTGCCTCTTGAAAATCAGTGGAATAGTGTGAACCTGTGTGAAACACTGTCAGACTGTCTATTGTGTTTTTTGTATCACTGTGTGCAAGAATAAACAAAAAAGGGGCCCATTCATAAAAACATTATTTCATAGCATCAAAAGTAGTCAAGAAACTTCCCAGTGCATCAGTATAGTAATAAAATGTGAAATTAAGTTATCTTTAAATATTTCAGAGCTCAGTATTTTTTTTAAGTTCTTAACAGCAAAGTTCTGCCCTCATTTGATACTGTTTCATGTCAAAAATAAATGTGGTGATTTAACCAGAAATACTTTCTTCCAAACCCTATTATCATGATGTGTCAGCATGTTTTCATGACTGTTGCCTTAAATGTAGTTTTGGTTGCTGGCTTATTGTCTTAATTCCACATGGTGTCATAAAAAAACAAAAGAAATATGTGTAGCAGTACTCTATTTCTGCACAGCAGCAATGCTCAAACTTTTGGTTGGGACCCAAAATAGGTGATGGACCCTTTTTAATTGGGACCCTAAATGAAATTAAAAGTTTTTTGTTTATTTGTTTGTTTGTTTATGGTGAAACATATTTGTTAATGTCAGATGCTGTGCACATCCACTACAAAAGAGACATACAAAAATATATGTACATACTGTATGAGATTTTTAAAAGCTTCACATTATACCAGGCAAATATGAATACTGGTACAACGTACTACTAAAGCGGAAAGAAAAATCAATACATGGTCTGCTTTGTTTATCACTTGTTTATTTTTACATGTAGATGTCATTGGCAATTCATGAGGTATTTTTTGTAAGTTTGGGCTCTGAGAGATACCAGATTTCTCTTTTGAGTCTGGAAATAAAAAATGTTGGAAACCCTAGTCCACGGGAAAGTAGGGTCAAAAAGGAAAAATAATGTTGTTTGAAAAGGTTGGATGCAAAGAGACTAAACAATTATGCTAAAACATCAACCCTGACACTGTGGAAAAAGAAAACACTCTCCTGATTATTGTTATCATTTTTATGTCAGTGATTCTCATAGTAAATGTATCAGTTTATCAGAGGGGATTAAAGATGGCAGCCAGCCTGAGAATCTGGCTGAAAATGTCAGGCTTCATGTAGGAAAGAAATTAAGCTATGTTCTTCTGTTACCTCAGTAACCTTTTGTTCAACAAGAGGCATTTTAAGAAACGTGAGAGAAGACTGCACGGAATAAATAAATCTTCTAGTCAAATGAAAGAGTGTCTCGTCCCTGTTTGGCCTGCAAGTTGGCCTTTTTTATAAACCACAACCTCTTTCACACAGCGTCTGTCAGTCAGACTGCTCCTCTCAGACTCAGCTCGCTCGCAGGGGTCAACACAATCTAAAGAGCCACTCCACCTTCCTTTCACTCTCTGACTGTGTCAACAGGCTGAGCACCAGGTTTCACTTTCCCCGGTGCACTTCTCACCTGCATTCCACTGAAGTCTTGCCAAAAATGATCATGTAAAAGTGGAGAGGCTGCCCGTGTGCTGGCTGACAGTGAAAGTACTTCTGTGTGTGTGTGTGTGTGTGTATGTGTGTTGGAGGGCGTGTGTGTCCATGCTTATTGGGTGCGTGTGCGTGTTAAAAACTCAGGTCAGGTATCCGCCAGGCTCCTATCCAAAAGCTCAGAAAAAACCATCTGATCTGTGTGTGTCTGGTTGTGTGTATGTGTGTGTGTGTGTGTGCGCGCTAGAGTGTATGCATCAATGAGAGCCTTGTGTTATCAGGCCTCTCCCACCAACCCCCCCCAACCCAGTCTGATTGAAATGTAAATTGAAAGTGTCATAAAGCCCATATTGTCAGCCAAATGCTAAGTTATGAAGGAATAATAACAGGCTCTTTCATTAGGGAAATGACAGCTCTCGTTTGCTCTGATTTTCTTCCCCGTGGAATGATCCCGTAATTACTTCAATATTGAGAAACAGGGAATTGAAAAAAAAAACACATCTGGGATCAATGACAACGTTTCCTTTTGGATATTTAAAACAATGTTTGTACTCTGACAGCACTTGCTGGTAAGAACAACAATGTTCTGTATAATAGAGGTACTGTACAGTCTTTGTGCCTACAGTATTGTAATTTACCAGCATAGTATCCAAACACTGAAGGTGTCAAACTTATCTTGTGTATATTTTCAAAGGTGAGAGACACCAACCGACTGGTTCTTAAGTCATGATTAGGAAAAAGACCGTAAAAAAAGGAAATGTATTTTAGGCATCAGTATGCACAAACTACTTTAAAACAAATGTGTATTTCAGTTTCAGGTGTAAAATGTCGGAATTCTTTTGAAAACAATTTAAAGTGTTACAAAAAAAAATTTCAGTTTAAGAAAATGTATAAGGACAAACCGTTTAGGCAAAATGAAGTTGTCAGGTGATGTTCTTTTTTGAGTTGATTGTATTTTTTTTTTTTTAATTTCTTGTTTCTGTAAGTAGTACTAATAATTAACTTGTGGTTGATTCTGATTCTGTCTGTTTCTAAGAGCACTATAAAAATAAATGAAAAATTAGATGGAAATGAAAGTTGTTAAAAGTTGATAAAAACTTCCTTTATACCCAAGCCACATTAAGGGAATTTGCATTCATTTTGATGTAGTACAGTTTCTATAGTGCATCTCAATCACAAATAACATATAAATAATAAAGTTTTAATACTGATGTGTCGGTTATTAAAGTTGTCTCTGACTTTCTTTAGTGTTTTATTTGAAAGTATGCTCAAGCTTACTAGAATGATAATGAATCAGACACCATGTGGTTACATTTCAAAGAAAAGTAGCAGAATCAAGGGCTTTTGTCTGGACCACACCGGTGGAATCGTGTCAGTGCTGCTGGCTGTTCATTCTGTTCAGAATGTTCATGTCTCACTTTCTGTCACTGGTGTTGTTTTATTTTCTGGCCTCTTTCAAAATTGAACAAACTGGAGCGAGACAGTAACAACTAACATACAGGAACTGTCAGTTTTGCAAAGGTTACTTGTGAAATGTAATACCTTAGATATTACAAGTTCTAGTGTTAAAATGAATAAACTAGAATAACTATTTTTACTTTAATGCACTTAATAAAACTTGTTAAATTTAATTACTTTATAATTACTCCCTTAACAAATGCTTTTTTGTTTTTTTTTTAATGTGAACGATTGCGGTTAAATGAACTTCCTGGAGATGTTCCTCAGATATTATATTGAGTATTTTAATGTTGATGTTATAGTCAAAGCAAACCGTTGGCAATATTGATGAAAACATATTGTCATCTAATTTTTTTTGTAATTCCTTTTAAGATACAATAAACCACCAACTAACATGACTTAATCCAGGTATGAAAGAAATACCAGCTCATTGGACTTTAACCATTATCCTCTTCCTTCAGTCAGGCCTGTCATGATGGAGTTGAGTGAGAAACCAGAGACGTGTATTTTTATTGACTCTGGACCTCTGCCATGAAATGTCAGGAGGAAGCACCCAGAGGCTGAGGTGAGAGAGAGAGAAAGAAAAGAAGCTCTCAGGAATGAAGGATTGGACACTGATACAGGGAAGTTCCTGTGTCCGCAGCCTCGAGGGGCATCCAGGCTTCATTTCCCAGGCTGGGCTGTGTGTGTGTGTGTGTGTGTGTGTGTGTGTGTGCAGAGGTTCAGCTCATGAGAGGAGCAGATACTGACAATCTGACTTCACTTCAGCAGATCCATGACAGAGCAGTAGATCAAAGATAGGAGGGTCGGAATAAGAAAAATACATTTTTCTTGTTAAACACAATTTATTTTGTAAAGTTGATTTAGCGTTCTGGAAAAGAGACCATATTGATATATAGCTTGGTTTGAACCTGGTTTGTGGGGTATTTTCAGGACACATTTAACGATTAGAGTCACCTCTCTCATCTGTTTTCAGTCTGCCTTATGATCATCGGCTGTAAAAGGTTTGATGAAATGACAGTGCCTCAGAAGTAAAGCCAAAACATCATGATCTCCTCCTGGTGCCTGGCTGAAGCATGGTTCTAAAACCCCACCCTCTTTATGTTAACAGATTGCTCACAGGCCAAACTAAACAATTAAGGTATGCATCAGATACATTTTTACCCAAGAAGGTTTCTGTCATTTTATGAAGTTCTCATTTTAATCGGTTATTTGATGCTATAACCCTAACCCATACTTTTGGAAATTACTTTTATCTGCACTTGGCTTCAGCCTGATCTATTTAATTTGAAATATTTTCAAAATTTATTTAAATTCGAAATTTAAACTTAAATTGCTAAGACGGGTAAGTCAGCTGGTAAATTTCATGTTGTTTGCAAAACTAATCAAGTGACCTCCTGGTAAACTGGCAGATGGATCGAGACAGACAGGCCATAGTTACTGAATTTAAAGGTAGTAAGTCACAGTGACAGTGACGATGGACACGTTGGAAACATGACAGAGTACCTTCCGTTTCTGTTTTTTTTTTTTTTAATCCAATGACTTCTGAATGATAAACCTGTTAAATGCTCCATTATGTTCACCGTCTAATAACTAAATGTACCTTTCTGCTGCGTGCTGCTGTTCAAGTAGTGGACTGTGTGTTGTAAGAGATTTATTCCTAAAAACATTTGCCTACAGTGGCCAACATGATGCTGAGAAACAGGCAAAACTTGGGAAATGAGTCAAAGAGACAGAATTTTGTTTTCAGCCAGATGGTCTTTGAAGATTATGATACATTAAGATCAACAGTGACTGTTAAGAAATGACTGCCAAAGGGTTTCCAAACATCACCAGTTGATCATCTTTAAAAGAAACTGTGTGAGTCAAATGTATGCTAACATTGAGAGGCACAAACTGGGGCTGCAGACCAGCCAGCCGACCAAAGAGCTGCGGTTCAGGCTCCATAAAGCCACAAAGAGCTGCAGTCAGGTGATATTTTTCATTAGGTTCATCATTATGAGCACAGCCCTTTTAAGTTTTATTTAATACACTATTAAAAACACTGATTAGCAGAGGTCAGCATTTATCAACACACTAAGTCCAGTTTTAGTTTCTGTACAGTACATACGTGCACTTTTAATAAGTTAACAACTAAAGATGTATATGATAGCTTGAATCTATTTTTAAAGTTTTTGTGAGTTGGCCGTCATGTTATGTGAAATTATTAAACAGACATGCAGACTGTTTTATACAAGCTTTATTTACAATGTCATTTCCAAGTTTCGCAGTGTAGGAAGCACATTTTTCATCCGTAGGTCCTCACCAGACAGATGCTTTAAGAAATCCATCAAACTACACATGAGTTTTATTGTCTCATTCTCAAATGGCCAGACACCTCCTTTACCACTGTTACATCAACTATATACATAGTGTGTTTGTATACAAGCATTATAAAACTTGGCAAATGGAAGGTTATTTGCTACTTCAATATGTAAAGAAACGTTTGCCAATGAGTAAAAAAATACAGCAACACTGCACACGTTATGATTCGGACCTGTTAACAGCCGCATGTTTGTTTCATCTCTTGAAAAACACGTGTGACTGAACCACGGTGCAATTAGCAGTCACGTAACACTAAAACACTGGGTACTTGTTTCAGGCATGTAATACCTCACATTATGACAGTTTTGTGAAGGTTAATGCAATACTCATACAGTGACTTGTTCTCAAACATTAGAATAAAGAAAAGAATTTAGGTTACAGCTTGAACAGTATGTCAAAATTGCAACTTTTATTTTATTTTTTTTAAAAGATATTAGCTTTAATAAGGTCTGAAAATGGCCCAAACTTGCAGGCTTCTGAAGTAATGGTCAGATTACAGTGATAATCCCTGTGATAATCTGTTCCCCAGGGTCTCTGTTTGACTGTAATATTGGCAAATATGAGCAACAAAATACAGTGGCAGACTTGATGGGGGATTAAAGGGAACAACATAATAAGCTTTCTTTAGGAAGACATTACATTAAAAAATGTTTTCCTGGCATCCCTGATACAAATTTAAATAGGCCAACTACAATGTGAATGTGTTCTATGATATACAGGTTTCTTACCAAACCAGTGACTAATGGGGATGGACGGTAGTTCAGAGTTCTGTGTAATATAACATAGCTCTCTAACTATGGATGTTAATGGCAAGGGGTTTACAAAACACAGATCTGGACAGAAAACAAGTGGAGAACTGGCTAAAACACATCGTCTATTTACTTGGTAACTGAATTTGTACTGCGAAGCCTTTTTTTTCTGCTCACACCTGGAAAACTAATTTATTCGTTGCACAGATTTTTAATCTGATTTGTCTTTGCTTAATTTAGATAACTTAACCAAACATCTGACCTAACTTCATTTTCATGCAGGCACACATCGTACACATACTGTACTCAAAGGCCTTTTTCCACAAACATGTCTGCAGTCTTCGTTGCTGTCGCTTTAAACACTGAGAAGATGATCCTTTGTCAGGTTGCAGCAATTGTAACAACGTTTCAGGGAGTTAAAAGTGTAAAATGTGCTTTTCTGTTTAACAAGAAAACATTCATTTTCAAGCATGACACATTTCTTTGCACAGTTATTTTCTAAAAAACTCCCCTTTCTGCAAAGATTGGAGGTAAACAAAACTTCACTGTGATTTCTCCATATACACTAATCTGAACTGACACTGTTTTGTGTCACTTAAACTAGATGGACACAAACACTGTACAATTTCAACCCATCTTCTCCTTTTTGTTGCATAAGACAAGTTTTTAACAGTATTTTGATGTCCTATGCAAACTTAACATCCATTGTAACAGTATTAAGTGGTGGTGATGATATAATAATACTACTAATATAAAAAAAAATGTAACAACACTGCTGTACAAGCGGCAAAAGAATAAATAAGCCAAGATAAAAATGCACGGCATGAATTAAACCAAGGTTACATAATATAACGTTTGAGTAAAATAGGTTAAAAAACAGAAGAAAAGCCCTCATTAAGCCCACCGAACCCGAACAACGCAAGGTGTTTCTCAACAAATTTAACATGTGGATGAGACTAAAGCTCATCTGTTTTCTTTTCTTTTCAAATATTAAAATAAAACTGGTCTTCAAACGTAGTGTGCCTTGCTGCCTTCACTCCCTCAAAGACCTGCCAGTCTTCTTTTTATTAATATCATGATTTAAACAAAGGCACTAAAGTGGAGGATTCAACCATCTCTCTCTCTCTTTTGAAAAATGTGTTCACTTACGCCAATATTAAGCATATATCCTCAGGTCCAGGTGTAACAGTTTTTCTCATCCTTTCGGCCAACATAATTTTAATGTGCTCTGGGAATAAAATTTAAATAAGACATTTATTTAAAAAACTACACAAAATGTACAATATGACTTCAAAAACACCAAGCTAAGTTTCCCTATTGTGTATTAAATAATTCCTGTAGCAGTTAACGTTGCTTGTTTAAGCAGGCAACTTCTTTCATTAACAACGGATGCCAAAAATGTTTTTCATGTAACTGTTCTGCTAAGTAGCTCTAACAAAAAAGACAAAAAACCCCCCCAAAACAAATGTAAGATTCAATAGAACCGCCTGGCATGAACACTTACAAAATGTATTGAATTTGGGTTTGATCTTGTGTAAACAGGATCTCTACGGACTGCTGCAACAGTTTCCCTTCCTACATTTAAATGGTTAACCCTCTCAAATAAAACCAACTAATGTGCTGTACATGAGCCTACATGAGCAAACATACAGTTTCATGTCTCTACTTTCTTAATGCCAAGTAATGACTCCATTTAATTGCATCTGGCTCTATTAGTCCACAGGTTATTTGCTACTCAGAGATACTGTACACACAACACAGCAGTCAACTGCACCAGAGCCAACTTCAGAACCATTGAATTTTCATCAAATACGCATTTTATCCAGAAACAGAAGCTACACTCACATTCCATTTGGAGAAAAAAATGTAAGTAGGCTAATGGGGGCTTTTATCCTGTATAAAAGCATTTTGTAACAATATTATCCATTTAAAAGGTTATTTTGCCATCCCATGCTCCTACTGCAAACTGTCCAAAAGCCCACAGGGCATCACTGTAACGCCCTATAAGCTCTTATTTAGTCCAACACTTGTTGTGCTCACTAATACTTGAGGTAAAAACCACTTCTAAAGATGTCAGAGGAGGAGAGGCTGGGCAGAACCACTGCAGGAGATACAGACGCATAGCTTTGACTCCTTATTTGTTATGCAGACTGACTTTGGAGTCTATGCCTCCTAAATATCTCTGTCACGCTGACACCAGCTCACCTCCAACCATGTAAATTAAAACAAATATGTGAAAATATGTCATTGAGGTATCCTGGAGCAGCCAGCCAGCCAACATCAAGCTACACACAGGTACTAAAGAAAAGGCTTCTTGATAGATTAGTAGTAGATCCTCCGCTTGATTTATAGGATAAATACTGCCATGCCCCAGTCTGGGTATTTGTAACACAAGTTGAATTGTAACAGACTTGATGAGGTGTGGAAGTAAAAGCAGGCATGTCCATGAAGGGGTGGAGTGGAGGAGAGGAGACCAAGGGAATAAAGAGGATAGAGCAGGGGAACATGAGGAATAAGGAGCTGAAAGGGTGGAAAGGAGTTTAATAGGGATCAGACAGGCGACTGTTTGTCTTTTTGCGACCCCTCCTCAGGCTTGTCTGAAGGTTACAATGCATGACACTGCAGAGGGTTGTTAGTGCTCATGCTTGCTGCTGCTGTGCTGGTTATTCGCAGGCTCGAGTCAATGCAAAAGTCATGCAAACGGTAGGCAGGCGGGTAGTTCATGCATCGTGTGCAGACAAGTGAAGACTAAAGACAGGCCAGGCCAGGCCAGGCCAGGCCGGGCCGGGCCACACCAAACCACACCAGGCTTGGCCAGGTCACTGGTGTGCCAGTCATGCAGTGACATTGCTGTTGAGGGAGGAGAAAGAAAGAGAACGGTGAGACGGCTGGGCCTGTTAACACGAAACTCCGGAATTTGTGTGAACACATACACAGCAAAGGGAGAGGGTTAAGTTAAAGATGTCCAAAGGTTCATGATGACATTATTCATGATTTGCTTAAAAACAAGAAAAATGTTAACAGAATGGCAGAAAAAAATTGGCGAAAGAGAGGACAGGAACCGCTGCAACAAGCACACCTATTCAAGAGTTCTATTTAAAGTGACATAGACCTACAAAACACCTTGAAAAACCTTTCAACTGTAAAACAACCAACTGATTCTAAATGATATGAACAGTAAGTCCACTTCAGTGAGCTACATTGAATGAATGCCTTCTCTTTACTGCATAACTGGCAATAAATGTGATTTATAAACCAAATCTTTTATCAACCAAACAACCTGATCTAAAATTCAGTAACGGTCTCATGATGACATGTTCCTTCAGTAAGTTTCTTTTTGTCATTTTAGGGGGGAAGGCTTCTGTCTTGGAAGGTTAAAACTGACTGTGGTACACACATTTAAATTTGATACTATGGCACATAAGTTGTTGTCTGAGACAACATTGTTGATGCTGGTAAAAGTAAAACCATTTGAACTCATGTCTCCCCCAGTTTGTTCGATGGTGGCTCTTAAACAGTGATCACGAAAATCAGTCTACACATTTATGAAGCACATTGCCACATTTCATCTAGCTGTGGATTGTAACCTCAACAACTGAAGTAGGTACTTTCTTTTTTTCTTCAGGGACAAATCTTCATTATTGCTGCACAGTAACCAGCTGAAGGTTACCTGCTGTATCTTCAGATCATGTAGTCCTATCAGAGAATATTCAGATATTTTAGCAAGCAAATGGAAAAATTTACATGTAATGACTATACATATTCCTACACCTCAATGTGTTTGTTGCTCAATATCGACCTAAATTCGAAATTATATTGACATATTAGAACCGCAACTTATTCCCAAATAAAAAATACAATTTTGAACGTTGACACGTGTAAATAAAAACTTGCTGTTTTCTGCTTAAAGCTACATTGTAAGAGTTAAAACAGGTAACGCAAGACAGGAAATACGACAACTCCAGCCAAAACACAAGTTGAACCTCAAATGCATCACAGGTAGAGATGTGCATAAATACTGCATGAACAGGCAGATCGACTCCTCTAGACAAAAATGACAGTAACTTGAGAGGAGGATGTGATTCTTCTCTGCCTCGGGGTCCGAGTTAACCTGCCTGGCAAAAAGTTTGAAACAGAATACAGGCTGAGGAAGATCGGTGGTTCAAAAAGGAGGAAAAGAGGGTGTTTTGGAGTAATAAGTCAGACCCTATCAAATATGCTGGGGTGTGAAAAAAGGTAGAGGCCTGGCATCACAGGAAGTCAGGGTAAAATATGCTTAGTCAGGAAAAAAAAGTGGTGGCAGCCTTGCTCGGCATCTCTACCTCATGGATCTGATCAAGAGGAAAAGAAGAGAATCAATAGGCAGAAAGCAGGGAAACAAGAACGTCCATTAGAAATGAATGAAAAAGTGTGCCTCAAAAAGGCACATCTACTGTATTTAAGTTCAGGGGATTTTTTTTTTTTTTAAGGTAGTTTGTCGCAGTATTTTTCTGCTCTGCTGCCATCTACCTTGCGGTAGCTGGCTGGACGTGGCCTGGATAGGAGCGACGTGTGCTGGTGGCTTGTCTCTGCCGGGCCAGGAAGGACTGACCAGAACCTGTGTTGGCAAGTCTATCTTCAGCCGCCTTCTTCTGCAGCGACATACCCTGAGAAAACATACAGGGGAAGTGTTATTAATGTTCCTAATTGTCACTATCATCACAGTAAGAGAGCAGATGGAGGTTAAATAGCACAGCGTAAGTTGGAACTTATAAAAGAGCAATAAGCTGTTTTAACACACAGAGTACGAGTCAGCTGAAAATCAGCTACCATTACTCCTCTGATCTTGACGCATAAAAAAGTTAATTAGCTCAAACATGATATTATTGCTCATTTAATAATTCATTGACAGGAACACCAGCTATTAATCAACTGTGCAACAGGAAAACATTGTTGTGAAGCTGAAACAAAGGCACATGCTGCCCCCTAGTGGTTACAATGCCTATCTTGAGAGTGGTGATGACTTCTTGGTCCAAGACACACAAAACATCAATTACAAAAAGATTCATGCATTAAAAAAACATGGCATGTCATGTTAAAAAAATGAAAAATTGAAGGAGAATGAGGAAAAATTTAGACAACTGTTTTATACACAATTATTGTAAAATAATGTCTTGGTAGGTTTTTTTGGGTAATCATTTTAATGTTTTACTGCTGACGACTGACCAATTGTATCACAGTTCTATCATACTCTGACATTTAGGATTTTTACATATACGACTTGTGTAATTTTACTTCTTTTGGCCTTGAAGCCTAGCTGTTTACTAAAATGTGCTACGGTTAAACTGATGACAACTGTGACTGTTGATACGGTTTCAGGCTAAGTGTGTCCTTCTTACCATGTTGTACCAAGCTGACACAATCAGTTTCTCCTCGTAATCTCTCTGGCCTTTCGTCTTGTCCATTTCTTTCTGTTTAAAAGAAATAAAACCACAAAACATAATTAATGCACACACTTTCTAAGCTGCATTGCTGAGTCCACCCCTTATCTTTCTGTTACTCCTCTAACACCCGATTACCTCCAATGAGTGCAACATCCTCTCCTTCTCCTGCAGCTGGTTCTTCAGGGCCTGGACCTCTGGACCTGAACCCTGGTTCTGTTTGGGATCCAGAGTCCGGATCACCTGGAGAGCACACATTCAATCACATCACATACCTATGCTTGTTGACCCACATCTCCAACAAGCATCACCGGTTACAGTCCAAAATATAGTTTGAATAAGAAGACTGTGCTCACGCTCTTGGCTTTTTCCAGGTATTTCTTATATCTCTCCTCCATTTGTTTCATGTCTTCATCTTTCTTCTTCAAGGCCTCTTCAAGGTCTTCCACTCTTTGGGCTGAGAGGGAACAGCATTTAAGTTTTGTGTTCAAAATGCTAAGAACAGATGGTAAGAGAGGATGGAGGCTGACAGGCTTCAACTGCACTTCAGACATTCAGAATTTAATAGGAGTTCAAACTTACTGCTGGTGTTGTTTTTAAGCTCCAATTCGTCGATGAGGGAATTTTTCTTCAGTAAGTCATTGTTCAACTCCCGTAGCTTCTCCCTGATGAAAAGCAATGAGCCCCATAGTCAAAACTGCTTTATTCATCCTAGTTTCCTCTAATATTTCATATTAAGCATTCCGGAACTGAATGAGGAGAAAATTGTTAATCTTTTTCAATCAAGTTTTACATTATCTCGATCCAGCAAAACATATTTTGAACTTACATGTGCTCCTCGTATTTCTTCTTCAGACTGGAAGACTGAAAAAAGATAGAGGATTAGTTGTATAAATTATTATAACATTATTACAACCTTGTGAGTAAAACCTACACAAAAAATTTAAATATTAAAGGGAACCTTCTGTCTGATAAATGCTGAAAGCATACTTGATTTTCATAACTGCAGTCATATCCGTGCATGTTCCTTATTCTCAAATTATACACATTACAAGAAATATACCACTTTTTCAGGTTTTCAGGTAGTGTCTACCAGGATGATGGTACTTCACTACATCAAAAGACCTGAAATGACTGCAGGACTACATAAGAGAGGTAATGTAACTTTGTGTTTGTTGTTTTTATAAAAAGTGTTATTTTCAAGTTGATTCTCAGGAATAGGTTACCAAAAATAAAAAAAATGTACAATTAGAGAAGTGTTTTTATTTATGTTTGAAAAAATCTACAAAGTATCTAAACAGGATATTAAACTGCAACAAAGAACAAAGAAAGTTGGGCCTCTACAAAGAGGGTAAAGGAAGTCTATGGATTGATTAAAGATGCCTGTCTAGGAGGAAAACACAAAAAGTTGCAATTCTATTTGCACCACATTGACATTAATGATGATCATTTATTAAAAGTCTTTTTGTATGATGATTTTTGGTCCATATTGCCAGCCCGACTTTGGAGTTCTTATTGTCATTGTGTCATTTTCTTTGTGAACCATCCTTATTCAACAAGTGTGGTATGAAGGGAATCTGACCTCTGTGGTTGTTGCCAACATTTAAGCTGATATCAGAGATACACACACTCAACACACACCAAACCTCTCATTACTCACATCATCTGCTTTGGAGTCCTGTTCTTGAAGACTCCTCTGCAGCTCCTCTACCTGACTCTGTTCTTCCATCAGGCGCTGATTGATAAGCCTTGATAAGCAGAAAAGACTATTTTAACAAGGTAGTTTTAACGTAGCAATGAGCAAACTGCAAGCTTAAAAGAGTTTAAACATCACAGAGGGAGGCCTCAAGCTAAAAGGTCACTGACTGAGAGTCCAGTACAGACAAAGAAAATCTTTGTGGAGAAAAAAACAGAGATTGACCAAGTTTCAACAAAAGGAAACTAAATCTGTTCACATTAAAAATGTGGCTCTTTTCTTGGTAGTAAAATATTCTCTTTGCTACTTTTATTAAACTTTGATAATCTATTGAACAAAAATGAGAAAAACTGAAGTGTTTTTTCAAGGAAAACTCAAGTTACTTCTAAAGTTGTTCGGCTGCATGTTTCTGTGCTCTTGGCTGACCTGTTTTCTGTCTCCAGTTCGCTTTTTCTTCTGTTTGCATCCTCCAATAAACTCTGCAGCAGGGCGATCTTCTCATTGTCTGATCCTTCCTGGGCCAGTTTCAACATCTTGTTCTCATGCTGAAGACGAATCAAGTGTTCTCTGTGAAAACATATGGGACAGGAGCAAGTATTAATTTCAATTAACAATGATAACTTGATCACATATAACAAAATTAAGTGGATGATATACACATGTACTAAGTCACTAAGAGCGTTTTTTTAATAACAAAAATTGATCCACCATAATATGACCATTTACTAATTGGCTCAGTGTGAGTTTTTAACCAAAATATTGTGTTTTAGTTAGTATTGCCTTAAATGCTACAATACATAAAACCAACACACACAATTTTTTTCACCTTATAAAAAAAACCTCTAGACTTCATGTTAAAACTTTTTGTGGCATTTTCATTCGCAAACATGCAACAAACTGTAATATTACAAATGCTGGATCATCAAAATGACTGACATTATCACCTTCAGAGCTAAAAACATGTTTGAGACACCCACTGAGAAGCTACTGCTGTTGCAAAGTTCTTTATTCCTCAACTGATTGACTGTTTCCTGATGACAATAAAACTATGGTGTTTATTAACTTCATTCCAGATCTATTATCCATTTTGTGCAAACAGATTAATGTAAACATCTTTAGGGTTCCTGCTTCCTCTCAGCAGTCTGTGGCAGGCATGAAATCCAAACATGTTGTCTTTAAAACAATGTTTCAAAAAACAGTCAAATGGTTTTGAGTTATAGTGTTTAGTTATACACTTATCCATTTCTTTATCCTCTCAGCATAAAATAAAAATGAAAAACTAAAAAAATAAAAAACAACAGAGAAAAAACAAAAAAAAAAGAAGGAAACCTCGACACAGTGCAAATGGAGGCAAAAATGAGAACTGGATCTCTTTATACTCAGGAAACAAAGTATCCTGTTGACAAGACAGGCAGAGAACTTTATTAAACTGCAGAGCTGGACAGAGCAGGAGGTATCTGATACCCAGACTACCTCCTTTAATCCATCTGCTGAACAGATAAAACTGGATGTGTTGTTTGACAGTGTTGAGCACAGTCTGTGTCGGGTCTGTGTTCATTTAGGGTGTGGCTGCCGACTACTTTCCAGTGGGAGATTTTACTAAATGTTCCCAGACAAACTCACAGTGTCCCGCTGGCAGAGGTTAAACCGGGGACGGCAAAAGAAGATCTGAGAAAAAGGTTCAATACAGCTTACTGAGTAAAATATAACATGAGTGGATTTTTTTCAGGTGGAGTTCTGCTCTGTGGCAGAGTGAGAGAAGAACTACTTTTCCAGCTGTTCTTCCGACTGTTTTATAAGTTGGAGAAAAATCTGTCCCAGATGCTGCTTCTAAAAGCATCAGGTTGAATCTGGCAAAAAGAGCTTAAGTTTTCCCCACTCAGTGTTGGATGTTAAACTGACAACAAACAGACATAAATACGAATGAAGACACCAAATTAACAATTCATATTTCACACACAGTTCCTCTCCTTAGAAATCTCACATGAAACGCTGCTATTGCAAGAGCTTTCTTTCATTTTTGAAAGCTTGCAGGATATGACATCACCTCAGGCTACAACAGTTTCTTATTACTCTACATGGGGGACTCTACATCTGGGGGATGAGGAAGTCTCTAAATAACCTCAAACAATGTTTTTTTTTTTTTTTAGTAGCTTTTAGAGGATTAGGATTTTAAGACAAACCCAAATATATTTTGGTTCACAAGGCACGGTGCACCGCGAGCACAAAACCCAACCCTCTTGGAAAGCAGCAGTCTGGCTGATGTAACTCAAACAAAGCTATTACATAACTCACTACAGAGACGGCTCTTTTAGACCAAACTCATCTACCTGACTACTGCAGGGAGAGCGAGAAAAAAAGGCTAAAAACACAATCTAGCCTCAAAGTGAACAGCAGCAGCACAAACATTATGTGTACAAACACAAACAATCGGCAGCATTAGCAGAAGATCCAACTGTCTGCCTCTGTCATTTCAAAGCACCTCCCATGTCTTATCCTTTCGTTTGACTGATGTATGTTCAGCCAGCAAAATGCAGCACTGGGCTGCAACTGCAAATCCTTTTGTCTAACAATATTTTTTTTATATAGAAAATACAGATATATGTCTTTCCAAACAAACTCAAATCTTCCCATTTGTACTTTGATGTAATGTCTTTCTCTGTAAAACTTGATATTTACATGTCTTAACCCAATTAACCTACTAAATAAAACTATGTAAAAAAAAATCTTATACATGTACTTTGTCAAAACTTGTATATCACTACCATTTCTTTTTCAAAATCACCATAATGGAGCAAAACATAAGGTGCAAAAGTCATACCGAATCTCCGGGGTTGTAATCTCAGCAGCCAGTGAGTCAGAGCCGTCGTTGCTGGCCAATGGGAACAAACCTGAAACACAGACAGACAGTACTGAGGTTTGACCAAGCAGACTGTAGTTAACACTCAGCTACGACCATTAAGTCCCTCTTGTCTAGAGGTTTAGTCTAGAAGGTTATGACTTTTACCTGATGTCAGCTGTCCCTCCTGGGCTTGGACACAGTGTAGCTCCTCAATGGTCTCCTTCAGAGAGTCCCTCTCTGTCCGCATACGCTATGGATGAAAAGTAAAATGTGTGATGAACTTGTGACAGAAAAAAAACAGCGCAGAGTCTGTGGCGAAGATCCTTAGTATGCCAACAGAATTTATCCCCAAAGCTAAAATTTAGACCCAAAACTGTGAATTATTTTGAAACTGCAGCATTTCAAAATCATTTACAGCTTTGGGTCTATTTTTTCTCACTTGTTCAATGAATGATAAACTCCGTATTTACATACACAATCCTCTGCTTTTGATAGCTCTGATTTCATTGAAAAATAAAACTGAGGACATGTACAGTTGGGTACTTTTATGAAAAATATATATTTGCCTTTTTTGAAGAGTATACAGAATACTGTTAGGTCTTTCAAAGTGTATCAGTCCTTATATTAATAAAATGAACTGTATTTACATCTTTTTCTTTTTGTAGAGAGTCCACTTTTTCTTTCACACGCTTGTACTCAAACTCCATCTTGTCGGCCTTTTTAGACTCTTCTGACAGTCTGTTCTGAAGTTCAACCACCTGTGAACACATCGGACAGTTAATGAGAAAAATGGATGTGAGAGTTGGGATGGGGGTGTGTAATTAATGATCCCTGTATTCGAAAGTCAACATGGCTGTTAGTTGGTACCTGTCTCTTGTATGTCTCTAGCTGTCCCTTGGCAGCATTGGCTTTCCGTAGGTCTTCTTCCAGACTGACGTTGGTCTGCATTAACACTGTGTTCTTCTCCTCCATAAGCTTATTCTGGAAAATAATGACAGAAATGTAAGTAAACTCAAATATTTTCAGTTGTTGCTGTTGAGTGTATGTGTGTGACTGTGTACCTGTCTCCTGAGAAGTCCCATGTCCTCCAGTTTCTTCTTGTAGTGCTCCACTGTTCCCTCCAGCTTTGACACTTTGTCTGATGAATGCCTGGAAGGGAAACAACAAGCACTCTTGTTTCTGATGTTGGATTCAAAAAGGAAAGCAAGCGGGGAGCTTTGCCAAGGCTCTGTTTGTGTAGTAACACACCTGTAACAACAGAAGTCTAAAATAACAGCATATGGTTCAACAACTTGTTTTCTACCATATCCTGTCTTTCTGAATCCTCACACTCCCATCAGACCTTAATGGAAGACTAAATACTTTTCAAACACTTACTTCTTTAATTATGGTGCCATTATTTTGATCAATTTCACCCCATAACTTTTACTTATAACCTCTCATGGGTTATTAAAAAAAAGAAAAAAACATTGTTTTAATTATCTTTTACAAGTCACACTACTAAAGCTTTTTGAATGCACACAATAAAATGCATCTGTAGGACAATAAACACTAATGGTAAACAGTAAAACCTTTTCTATGGGGCTTAACCAGATTTTTCAAAGACTTTGCTTTATCTGTCAAAGAACTTTGTAAACTCTATTTTCTGAATTAATTTGTGAATAAAGTTAATATCATTATGATGAGTACTGCTTCTCTTGTTTGGGTGTAGTTCAGTTTGCTTAACTCAGATAATCAGTATGTGGAGAGCTGGAGATGCAAACCCATCTTACCTGAGGACATCCATCTCATCCTTAAGAGACTGGGCTTCATCAGCCAGTGACGTGAGCTCTTCATTCTGTGACTTCACATCTAAGAGTTCTTTTTCAAGCTCTTCACAACGGATCCGATAGTCATCTTTTGCTGCCTCCAACCTAAGAAAGATTTAGCAACAATAATCACTTTTGAATTCAGTATCAGTCAATTTATCAGTCACTTTTTACATGAAAAACAAAATAATCTGTCATTCTAGCTGTTCCACACCTGAAAGTTTCCTCCTGTAGTTGCTCCAGTTGTGTCTGCAGCTGGAGGTGTCTGCGTCCAGCGGGGCTGTTTATATCCTCAATGGAGTCGGACTGATTGAGTCTCTCCATCAGGACCTGGTTTTCTGCAAGCAAACTGCTCTTCTCTTCTTGCAGAGCTGCCACCTATGGGAGGGAAAAAAGAAAGCAAAGAATAGAAATGCAAAAAGAAAGAGAAAAAAGCAGAAAGAAATGGTTCAGTAGTAGGACACATGGAATCCGATGAGGAGGAAGAATGTAGGGATTTGAGAAAATGAGGAGGAAAAATGGAAGGTATGGAGGACAGAAGGATAATAGGAAGCAGATGTAGAAAAGGATGGAAATAATGTAAACAAAGAGGAAGGGGCAGAGAAGAGAAACAAGTTAGAAATGAGTCTGAGAGAAATTTTCAAACTGTTTTTTTAATCTCCTGAAATACATACACACATTTTTTTCAAATCCATTTAATTATTCACATCACTGCCGCTTTGGTTTTGGAAGTAAAGCAAGCACACATCAAACAAACTTTGACAAGGCAAACCAACAAACTCCAACACAGCATCAAGGGCTACATATGGTTTGATGTTGCCTTCTCAGTGTGATAGACAGGTTATCAAACTCCACACAAAGCAAAGCAGAAGCTGTTCTCTTATGCGCCATGAAACTAAACCTAAGATATCTTAACATTTTTGTTTTTGAGAAAATATAAAAACACTCGTGAGATTAACAAGGAGGGTGTTTTTCAAAATTTCTGATGACCTGGCAAGTAAAGACATTACTACGAGCACCACTTCTCAAACCTGATTGTGTGTGAATTGCCAGGATCAAGTCAAAAATCCTTGTTTAAATAGTGGGATTTTGAAATAAATGCCATCAGGCAATAGGCTTTTTGAGAAATTTACCTTAAAATGAGCTTTAACAGGCACCAGTGATCTCCAAAACACTTAACAGCAACTGTCCATTACAATGTTACTCGTTTCCTTTAAATATGCTTATAGCTCCTATGTGTAAAATGTATGCCATTTAAACGTAAGTAACACTGCTGTGTGGAAGCATTCTGGGAGAACTTGCACAGGTGTGAAAGTGTGAAAATTCTCTCGCTGCAACAAGCCTTCATCACATCAGGGATGTGATCAGGACAGCTCAAAAAGAAGGATATAGAGTACGACTCAGCTGTATTCACTCTCAAAGGCATAAAATGATTTCCTTAAAACATACTTAACGTCCTCAGGTGTTAAGTTACAGTAGGTGTTATGGTGACAAGAGTTATTTTTTTAATAAAAAAGGTTCTTAATGTACTTTTTTTTCTTCCAAAAGGAAACAGATCAAATATAATGACATCATATGCATATGTTATACAGCTTGTGTAAATATGTAATAAATATTCAACAGTTAGCCAAAAAAAAGAGAATATGACTCCTTTTTGGGTCCAAAAGCCAAGCTGGTTGTCTTAGGCCCCATTTACATGACAGCAGTTTTGCTAAAAAACAGAAAAGGGTTTCCTATGAGTTTATAAGCAGATCCAAAAAAATGGTTAAAAAACACTGTCCTAAGTATGCCAGGCTAGCAGGTGGTAGTGTTACTTTGCAAATCAACACCACAGAATAACACCACACACCCGCACAAGAGCACTTATACAGCTCAGCGGGAGTAAACTAATAGCAAGATGATAGTCGCTTGAAAACAGACAATTTTGTCTAGATGGACATTTTGCTGAAGAACTGTTAAGAATATCAGCAGGGTTTTCTGCACAATAAGAGCTCAATAGTTTGACAATATTCTTCCTGTTGTTCTATCCTCGTACTGCTATTACTCTTAAATCAAAACAGTTATGTGTGAAGGGGGGCCATGTCAGTTTTCAGAAGTATTACATGTTGCTGGCTTTCACCTCTATGGTGAGAGTGGTGTTTTCAAAAGATTGCCTTTTCAGGCCCCAAAATGCTGTTGTTATGTGAAAGAAAGGCAAAACTAGAACAAAGTTTACTGTTTTTTTGCAAAAAAACTTTGTCGTGTAAACGGTCTTTTACTTTCTACTGTTGCTGTGGAAAAGCATGAAACACACCAAGGTAAAAAAGGCAGAGGATTATAAGTGAAGGGGTGACAACTGGCACACCCACACAAAACTGTAAAAAACTGGTTGGTGTGCGCCAGGAGGACCAGCATGTAAACGTGTGCACAAACACTTGTGCACAAACGTGTACACACACATGCACACATAATTAGGAGAAGGGGAATCTGGATTCCAGAGGGGATGCTGGTGCAAGCAGACTGAAAAAAATAAATAAATAAAAAATCCAGAACTTTTATTCACACCACACACCATGAATGGAAAAAGAGACAGAAAGAAAAGAAAGTTTGGATTTACCCTCTCTTCTAGCTCATTAAACTCTAACCTCAGTCTATCACGCTCCTCTTGGACATGGAGGGCCTTTAAAGCGAGGCACACAGTATTGAAAAGGTCAGGAAATAAGAGGACACACGACAGGAGAGCAAGTATCCTTTTAAATCACAGCTCCATTTTTATGCAATATCTGAGTCATTATTAGAGAGAAAAATAAAAGCAAATTCCCATTAAGAAAAACTGCAATGAAAATGTGTCACTATCTTTTTGCAACAGTTCCTTACTGTTGAAATTAAAAAAAATCAAACACACAATCTGACAAAAGTCTGAAAAAAGTAAGTAATAACAGAACCATAAGTAGTAAAAGTAGCACCAGCTTAATTACAGTAATTACAAAAAAGGAGCTGGTTTAAAATATCTTCAGAAGTAAGAATGAAATACTCAGCTGGACAGTCAAAGAGTTTCAAAATATAGCAGAAAAAGAAACGTAACAAATTTATCATTGTTTAAGGCCAACTAATAAATCCTGATACTTAACACTTCAGATTATATGTTTGAGCAATGCTTCCTGAAACTGCTGATAGTTGTTAACAATTTGGAGCTCCTACCATTATGATTACAGCACTATGAATAAATTAACCAAATAATCCTGTCATTATGGCTTGCCACTAACAACGTCATCCAGTTTCATGTTTCACTGCCAGACCCTCTGTTGGTGTCATAACATTCAGGCACAAGTAACTGAATACTGTGCTGCTCTGTACAAAACCAGTGGTTTAAAAAGTCATAAACATGAGGAATTATAACTGCATTAAACCAACCTGCATGTCAAGTTCACGACACCTCTGGGAAATCTCTTCCTTGGTAGCCAAAGCATCATTGAGCTCCTCTACTGTCTTCTTCAGCTGAGGACAGAGAAAAACAGTAAATGGAAACCATGCAAATTTTATTTCATTTTTATATGATTTATTAGTCACTTGGATCAGACTAAAGAAATACTGATTTTCATCTCAAGGGCATGTTGGAGCAAAGAAACTGTAAGAGGCTGTTTGTGCACAGTAAAAGGGGCATAGCGCTCTGGCTAAAGCTAGCTGCAGCAGTTTTACAGGTCTGTGGTCAAAGAAGGAGGAGAAGCTATATGAGGGAGCTCTGGTGATGTTTATTAGCAACGGTTGTGTGTGTATTATGCTGTTTTTTTAAGGTTTTAGAGGAAAATCCAAATACTGGAGGGCGTCTTCTTGAAATTTCAAAAAGCTTGCCATACACAGGCAAGTTACCTTTGAACTTACTTTTTAAGTACTTTCTGATAGTAGAAAAACAAACAGTGCAGTTTAGTGCAACGAAAATGTACAAATTGACATTAAGAAAATCAAGAGAACATAAGATGTTCCAAGTAAAATTTGAGTCTATGTTGTTGACACTATTTAGAAAACAGAACAGCTTTATAAGGCACCACGGTGAGCTTCTATTATATTCTTCATACCTGTCTGTCTAGATCCACATATGAGTCATTTCCTCCCGTCACTGGAGTCTCTTTACTCATCAGCTACAGAAACACACACAGAGAGGTTTGTGGTTAGAAAATTCTGCTCTTTACAGCACCAACAGTTGTTATGCTTTTCCTAAGTAATGATGATTAACAGTAATCAGGACTGTTCTGTCGATCCTGCAACTGCCTCTTCCCACAGGATTACCATCTGATCCCGGAGATGTGGAATCCAAATCCCAACCAGAACCCTGTTTCTGTTCAAAATCAAATACTGACCGATCCAACTATATTCCCATTATTAATGAATCATTATCAGTTAACAGCATAACATTTTACCTCTTGGA
Source organism: Acanthurus leucopareius (assembly GCA_029814765.1). NCBI lineage: Eukaryota > Metazoa > Chordata > Actinopteri > Acanthuriformes > Acanthuridae > Acanthurus > Acanthurus leucopareius. The sequence goes on from JAQMCX010000027.1 coordinate 1,346,193, forward strand.
TGGCTGTCATGACAACATGCTGCACTGATTCCTCCATCATCATTATGGTTTGGATGTATTCTAGAAAACACAGATATATGTGCAACGTTACATGCCAATTAGATGTGTTAATACAGTTTAATAACACAAAACATCACTTCCTGATATCAAATTACATATTGCACACAAACACACGTCTGGGAAATGTACCTTGTTTCTGTTCACAGTTGACAGCACAGCCCAGTATAAGCTGAAGCATCCTCCCAAGTTCTGCTGCATCAGAGTGTTCTCCAATAAGGTTAACATCTGGTAATGTGAAGTCATTGATGTGCTGACCTAAGACCTTAACAGAAACAAAAGGCATGTTCATATTCGAAATATTATATTATATGAAAACTGGATAAACATAGTGTGTGTTGTGCAAAAGGGATTATGGGTGTAGTAGGCAGTTTTGCAACTTTGTACAAGCAACACAACTGCTTATGTAATCTGGATTCTGGGTACTGATCAAGTCTTCTTATTTAAAAATATATACTTTATTCTTCTTACCTCCTGGTTATAGTCAAGGATGCCTTTTAGGATTTTCTTTAGATTGCTGACCTGAAATAAGAGAATAATTATGCAGATGTATCCCAGAATTATCATAAGAGGCAATCTAACTGCAGGCTTTAATGAACCAGTGTCAAAGGTGACTCACAAAAAGATTAAGACACAAATTACTAATGTACGCTTATCCGATATCAAGTAAATCAAGGATTAGAGATGTAACAGAATTATACTGGGCTCACATAAGTCACCAGGAACAAATAGTACCAATATAAAATTACCATTTGTGAAAAAGACAGCATTCGTTTACACTTGGAAATGACATGCAACAAGAAAAGAATAAGAAAAAGCTCAACCATGCAAACCTGCTGGTAAAACCAAAAAAACACCACACTTACCTTTAACCTCCAGTTGTCCCCAACCTCTGGCTTGATTCTACTAATCCAAGCATCATTGAAATACACTACATCTCTACAAAATTCAGACAGACAAGATGTTAGGGATGTCAGCTTTGCTCAGTATTGTAATAAGTTTACTTATTAGACAGAAACTATGCTTATTTACTGTACACCGCTATATCCCAGTAACATATTTCAGTTTCCATCGGAATCGCAAAACACACCACCAAAAATGTAAAGAGCCGCAAAAAAAGAAAAATTTTTTTTGTTAAAAAGGCAGGTGATAACAAATAAACAATCTATAAAAACTTACATTTTCTGTAGAGTTTGAGCCATGACGATACCACTCGTCAGGTCTTCTACTGTTTTGCATGGAGCCTCCACTCCAAATGTCTGGATCTGAATAACAAACAGACACGCACAAGTTGAGTGGTTGGTGCAGGATGAAACTATGCAAGTAAATTACAGCTGCTTGAACTATCTGGGACTCTGGGACTACAAGACATGACAGGCGGGGACAATAGAGACATGAAGATGGAGAGGAGCCATGGGCATCAACAGCATGGATTTTTGCATTTAACTCACTAAATAAGGGTTTATTTAAAAAAAGAAAACCCAGTTGGTTAATGTTGCAACAGTGGAAAAGGCAAACCAAGATGGTTTTGGATGAGTTCTATTCTCTTTGGTTTCTGCAAAGTTAAACTGAAATGTTTAACAAAGTGTTTAAAAAAACAGTTAAGCTCAAGACAGGACAGACCAGGTTAGCAGGTTAGCATGCTACTTGGGCATCTAGCAGATAGCTCCGCAACACGCTACAGATGTCTTTGACATAATTTCTGAACTGCTAATATTGTGAATTCTGTTGACAATATTAATTTGTTTGTCAATGTAATAAAACATTCTGGCTATATCTTAAACATATTCCCTTCAGCTGTGAAATACTGTAATTGTGCTTCCTTTTCACTTACACAAGATGCTCACTGATGAACAACAGGGCAATGACATTGTGGTAAATCTTTAACTGGATCGGACTTTCTAATTTCATTTTGCTGATGCAATCTTGCTTTTCGACCACTTTATCTATATTTCATCATTATCTTTGAGATGCATTGTTTGGTTAAAATTTGATTATATCTTTCTACAGAAGCTCTCTGAAAGCCAGAGTAAATACAGTCACACTTAGTTCTTTTGCAAACTCTCTCAACTTTGCTTGTCATCATTGCTTAGTTACTCTTACATCATTTCTATCTCAGATCTCTATTTCAAAACTCACTGCTTTATATCTGTTGCCCAGACGGAATGAATACTTTTCAGCCTACATGCCAATAGTCCACGTGCCAGAAGAGAGAAGGGAAATTGAGAGCAGGAATGTTGGAATTCTGACAGGAAGAAAATGACATGGTTGAAATTCTGCCTGCACACTGTTCCGTTCGGTCTGGCTTTTCAATCCGTGACAAGCCCTCAGCTGCAGATTTTCCATGAGCAGAGGGCAACAAATGAGAGATTTAACAGACCGGCCAAAGGTTGCCTATCAAACTTGAACATGGGTTCAATTCCTGATCAAGCATTAACCCAATATATGAATAACTGAGTTAAAATGAAGTGATCAGAGTGCTTCATGTCAGACTTGAGCTAAAATTTAATATATTCTGATATTATTTTAGCATGATATCCAACATTCTTACTCTTGGAAAATCTTTACTCTGTAAAGTAGATATAAGCATTGAGTTGGCATTAGCGATATTATTCCATTTTAATTGGCATCTTTTCGGTCCACCGCTATGAAACGACTGGCTGCATAGCAAATAGTCTTTGAACAGTCATGATGCAAGAACAACACCATTTCTCATCCCTGAGCAGCAATATCTGCTCTGAATAAATCTAAATGACTTTAAAAGTTATTTCATTGTGCTTGAATAATTATTTTGAACTCTTTGAAGCAATTTCCTTGGTTTTCTTTGACCTATAGAGCAGTATCTTATCAAGCAACAGAAAACTACCTGAAAGCCTTGTATTATTGTTTAATAGCAAGATAGAGATCTGTAAACAAGATGACATTCAACTCTCTACAAACTTAAGCACAAACTGAAAACATCTTCATACCTTGTGTAGACCAAAAAGGTATTTAAATATACAAAATGGAGTTTAGATCAACATCTAGCTTACTAACCAAAAATTTAACTCAAAGATTCCAACACTGTTGCTGAATGACTGGAAGTATAACAGCTTTCAACTCACTGACTTTAACATATGACATTTTTCCACATCTGACCTTAAAAAGATCTGTACTATCAGTCCATTTTTTACTTACTAGCCTCCGGGGCTAAGCACCAGAGCTTTATCAGCTGTGTCAGTCAAGCAGTTAGTACCTAAAGCCAGCCACTGGCTCAGCGCCAACACAGAAGCAAAACAATGACCCTGATTACATAACACCAGTGCAGAAAAACTTTACCCACTTTAGTTACCCATACAGTTTTCAATTCAATATCCACCAATTCAGCTTAACAGTACAGCCAAATTTATACTACAGCATTTCTAAGTTTACATCCTCAATTGTGACACAAATTTATCTTGCAGAGTGGGATTTATGCTGACTTCCTGTGTTTAGATACTACTGCTGTAAAACCTGATGCATTAGATTTACTTTTCAGACAGGTAAAAAACGTGAATTATAAAGATGATATTTACATGTAAACAGTACTTTGGAATACATTACACTGACAGGAATTTTTGAAAAGGTTGTCGTTTCTGAAAGGCTGCTTACAAATGAGCCTGATGATCTGATCATACTAAACTCTCAGCCTTTTTGAGCTGAAGACACTGTTCGAATGCAGTAACAACAAGAATGCTACCTTGCAGGAACAGCAGGAGTCTTCCCTTCTCTAAATACCTTAATTTTGTTTAATGTGGCATAAAGTAGAAAATGATTGTTTAAACTAATCTATGTCTACTCTGGTAAAAATTTTACACACTGCCGATTGTATTTGAGCATTGCAATATACCATACCATGTCTCTTTCCCTTGCTGTCTGCTACTTTAGCTCCCCACTTTGCAGTTTTAAAGTCCTGCACAAAAAATATGATTTTTCAACAACAGCTGATCCTGGCTGCATATCTTCTGTGGATGCACTGCCCCTGCTTTGTTAACGCACCATGCCAAAAACAGGTACAAAACAGAGAACAGTGTTGAGTGGTGGTTTTGATAGTTGACTAGTTGAATATTCTGTGACACTTGCAGTACAGATCATAGTATTGCTAAAAACACCGAGATTTCCATATTCACTGAAAAGGCATCAATAAACAAATGTTCTGTTTATTCAAACTTCATGGATAGTTACTGTAAGAATTCCCTATTTAAAATTTGATGGCTGATTCGAGTTGCCTATAGCCCCAATTTCAACCAAAGTACTTGTAATTTATTTTTCAAGGGCAAGTTTCCTTCACCTATTTTTCTTTTATTAATTTATTTATTTACTTATTCATTTTTTACGTTTTCGCCGTGGTCTAAAAATCCTAAGAAGAGGTAAATTAATTTGCTGACTTATTTAAAATTGATGTCTTTTTTTACATGTCATTAGGACCAGGATTTTTCATTTGTTAATTTGTCTTACGATTTTCATTACAACCCAACTATGTGTTGAAAGACCATCAATTACAAAAACATGTTTGTTGCTGATTTTTCAAAATGACAGTTAAAGTAAAATGCTGAGAGTTCTCAACTAATCAGAATTTCCAAGCACTACAAGCCTGATTTTCAAATTTCTCATATTCTCAAAGTACAAACGCTCTAAGCAGGGACCTTTTTGGGGTTTAATTAATGTCCCTGGAACTTGATTTAGACTCTGGTCCCTGTAGTGAAAATGCACTAAGTTCCTTCAAGGGTTCTGGGTCCTTAAGGAACAAGGGGGAGTCTTTATTGAAGCAGTGCAAAGTTTAGTTCAAATGCTAAACCTCTGAGTCATTGTTTCTGGGCTAAAAAGTCTGTCAAAGGCCTGTAGTCCATTATGTAAAGGGATTCAAATGAGCTATTTACATTTTGATTATTTCAGTTCTAAGATCAGAACTCTAATCGTATAATTCCATGCTAAGTCATATCATCTGTGTCATCAAGGGCATCTTTAAATCAGTTTATTTGGTTCACATTTATCACTGAACTGTGAAGCACTAACTGCAAAAGAGGACAGTCAAAAACTTCCACATCTACTGGAATAAGATTTCCTGTGTTTTCTTCATTACTGAGCAAAGCAGATTAAAAGCTATCCTAGTTTGCTACTCATAGCTAATAGGCTTACAGTTTTTCAACAGTGATATACATTTGAAACAATAGCTGTAAACCTTGTTTTTTGTTTTTTTTAAATTGTAATACTGAGTTTTTTGTCTGTATTTCTGAAGTAATATTTGCACAATAGTATCTTAGTACTTCAGATTTTTCTAAATTATATCCATGGCAAAACACCTTAATTACGCTTTCATTTCAATGCTTTTCCAGTCATTTCTTAGTTTAAGACATGTTGAACTTTTTACTAAGTCCCTAAACTGCACAACACTGGTTCAGCAGCATTTAGAGAGTACTGGAAGTCCACCACAGGAACTTCTTGTGCTGTTTCTCTGCATAATACCCTAAGTCCTGTCAGCACCCAGTTTTTTTGTGTGATCAGCAATGTTATGATTGAAAACCAACTAATCTGGAAACAAAGCGTTATTTGAGCTGGAGAACTCTGAAGTTAATCAAGATTTGCTTATGCTCTATCATCGGTAGCAATATGCTTTGATCATAGGTAGATAAGAGAGTTAACTTGAGTTTAAAAGGAGAGTGCTAGGTTTACAAAGGAAATTTTACACTTCAACTTATACCTGCACTGAAAAATTTCAGTGTCTGACCATATATGACACCTCAAAAGTTTGAACAATGGGTAACAGGGACAGAAAGGTGGATCAGCTTTCAAAGCCACGTTAATAATAATTCCTGTATAACAACATTTTCCCTGCAGTACATCAAGTGAAAAATAAAAAAATAAGCAATAGAAATTTTGTGATGAACAAAATATCTTATCTGTTAGAAGTCAGTATCTGTTTATTTTTGAATGAATCACTTTGAACAGCGCAAGTACACCCAGTAAGCACGAATATACAAAACCCAGATAGGGCTGACTGAGGTCAGTCAGAGGAAATCCACACCTACGGGCTTGTGGAAACTTTTGGGAGAGAAGGCAGTTGAGCTATGGGAAAAGCAAGGATCACGTGAATAAAGCTAAAAAAAAAAAGGCTTTGAAAGAATACACATGAACTCATAATCAGTATGATCAGTGTGAAGAGGATACTTATTAAGAGGATACTTGTCCTTGCACACTATCACTGTCACAGGGAATCAGATTTCCACACTGGGCTGCAATGTGCAGCATATAAGTCAGCCCTTTGGTTTGATTATATGTTTCTCCAAAAGAAAAAAAGCAGCTGTATGAATGTCACACATGCAAACCTCGTTCAACTTTAACTGTAACAGTGAGTGTGTATGTGGTGCCTGATGTAATAGTTTAAGCTTCCAAAACGTGCTACAAAATAATGAAGACACAATAATACCAATTCACTTAATTGTCTTGGTGAAGCCCAGTGCCATTATTTCCATGTAAAGTATGGGAGAGCCTAAATGTCACACTTTTAGAGCATATTTGTAGGAAAGGCTCAATGGCAAGTATTAATATACACAGAGAAATTAATTAAATGTTTTGTGATGTGTATTCAGAACTTAAACGATTGCTTATGCAGCTGTGGCCATGGCAAGGGTTGTGCTAAGTTTAAATCAATAATTGTCTTGTACAAAAAATCTAACATTTTAGGCACAAAGATATTTAGGTGGGTAAAAAAGTAAAGGGTAAACTTTATGTCCAAGACTATAATGTTATTAAATATCATGTATTACTTGCATTTTAAAAACCAATTCCGTTTTGGACAATGGACAAGGGCACCCAGCAAATTAACCAAGAGGCAATTAAAAAACTTACTGGCTGACTATATTTTCCACACTCGTTCTGTGGAGTACCTCAAGCTGTACAGGTAAATTGTTTTGACTGCAAGCCCAAAAAAACCCTAAACACCCTATGTATTTATTTATCTTTGCTGTAGATGGTAAGGTAATGGGGTTATTAAAACAAAATGTCAATGTAATAATCAGTTTTAAATACGTATTAAACAACACACTACCATGTAGTTCCTTCATATTTCATTACTTTTGCACTGACCCCGAGGAGAAACTGTTTTCTAGATCTCCACTGCAATGTCATGAGAGGCACTGTCTCACGTGATTTAGTGACAATCAGTAACAATCAGTGTTCTAACTTCACTGTTAACAGGTATGTGAGGAATGTTTGCCAACCACATCGTTACCAAGAACAAGAAGAAAGGCCACTCTGGGTTTTCATACATAAGCCAAGCTATGATAACAAAAGGGGGAAACAACACGTAGCTGAGAGATGTACAGGGTCCAACATAACCCATGGCCTGATGGTCCAGGGTTAGGAAAATTTATGCAGGGCTCTCCCTGAATAGTGACTAAAAGAGAGTCACTCTTGAACTCATAGGGTGGACGAAAGATATATAAGTGTCATGTCGAAGCTTAGTTGTAGTTCAGAACTTCTATAAAGCTCCACAGACATTATAGTGTTTAGACCCAAACATGACTTTAGGCAAGGGTGCCATCCTATATAACAGTCTAACCCCATTATGAGGCACTTCACTTCTGCTATGCAGACATTTGTGTTGAGCTAAACAGCTAAAATGTTGACACGAAACACACAAGCTCCGAATGGCCTGCTTCTCCATTTTGCACAAGGGAATACACAAATTGGTTATAAGCACGATTACATGACATGTAAAGAGGCACATGACCATGCAGAACAGGGGTCGCTTGCTTGTGTTAAGCCCTGCTATAACCAGCACCACATGCATGTTTTCATATCAATTACATTCATGCCAGATATTTGGTTTATATACATAACATTAATGCCTTGTAATGTAAGCTGAAACAGTATAAATATGTATTCACTTGCTGTAACTATTGCCATGCCAAAGTCCACGGTTTATATAATGTATAGTATAATATAATGGATTTAGATTCTGGATTTGTTATATTCTTAAGATGTATGAGTGCTTGTTTACCATTTACACATTAGCAAATATTAGACATCAACCATCGGTGCATTAGATTTCCTGCTGCACCAAAGGTCTGATAATCATATCCAAAACAAATAAGTTTAATTTATTTTTCTTTCACAGTTTAAATGTTCACGTAGCAGCAATAAGCTAGAAACACGTATCATCTTAGCTCCAGCCACAAATCAGTTTTAATATCGTTGACAAATAATCCTTGTCTACGACTTTTTCACTGGTTTTTGAGCAATGTACATGGTCAAATCGGTGGCATGTGATCATAAAAACCGATGTCTTGTTCTGCTTGATAGCTTATATATCAGTTTCGGGCTCTGTGTAGAAAAAATCATGGTATTGTTATTGTTACTAACTCATGCAAGGGAAGCTAGGTTAGCTATCCCGAAAGTGACACTTTTTGATCAAAAGAAGGAAATACGAAAGGAAAGCGGACAAAATGATAAATTGGACAACAATGACAGGAATGCAGACTAAAAGCGGACACCAAGCTGTTACGGTATATCCTCTATCCAGAGGAAAAATCCTCCCTCAAGAAAGCGTTGAACCATATCGAGGCCAACGGCAGTAGTTTGATTCCTTTACACCATACAGCAGAGCGTTAGGAAAGTTAAGCTAGCTAAGTACCAGATTGTACAGACCCAGAACCAAAATTATAGTCGTGACAGGGTATATGGTCTGCTGGCCGCTAGCAAGCAACACATCAGCAGCTAACGTTACCGTAGAGCAGCAAACAGCTGGCCTGCATACGTAACCAACATGAGCCCGTGTCATTTTCCTCTAGCCTGCTAACGTTACCCCGGCTAGCTCATCGGCTAGCATTAGCCTTGTGCGCTGGCTAGCTTTGCCGGGGAACTGTCTGTCCGTGAAAAGAAACCAGAAAACTTCATAACTGATCACCTACCCATGTCAAGAGGCTCTCACAGAGTTCCATTCGATCCAAGGACTCTGATGTACTCATCGTTACCTAACGCAGACCGACTTTGTGTGGTGAACAGAGTCTGAAGTTAACAGTCGGCTTCATGTACTCCCTAGGTCTGTCGCTCTCTGTGTCTGCCAATCCGTTGGCCAATAGTCGGGTTCGCTGCCTCACGAGCCCGGCGTCTGCCAGAGGAGGGCTGGGTGGGCGGAGTCTGCAGCGCATAAAGGGAAAAAACTCCCGCAGTTACAGAAAAAATCCTGTGGGACAGAAATGTCGCAGAATGTGTGGAGTACATTTTGGAGCGAGGATAGGCAAGTATGAAGCTTTGAAGCTGTGCCATATTCAAGGCCATTAAAAATACACATGTGATTACTGAGCAACATTTACCTGCAGCCAAGAGACCAGAGGCAAAAACGTTGGGCTGATGGACCCCCTTCTGACCTCTCTGTAAAGCAGTCATGACTATCTCTACTTTGGGTAAAAATCACAGATATGTTACTGGAGTCCATTACGGTCAATAATACCATTTAAGTTTTATTGCATTGGAATAGCGCACACTAACAACACATTTTGAAAGGTGTAATTTATCAAATAACCCGAGCCACACTTAAGACATTCTGGGCACCAAACCCAAGGGTCTGGGTAAATAATTTTAACTGGTGGGGTTACAAGATGGTAAGCATCACAGGAAAGCAGAAAAAAATGCTACTATGCTACATATGATTAAATTCTTTCCATCTCTGTATTCTTGTTAATAGTCGGATAATTGTACTTCTTAAGTCATCTTAAATTAATTCAAATAACACACAAAAAAGTACTTTTTGTTGAAGTGGTCAGACTGTTGGTAGACACACAACACACTAGCAGGTGTCACACTAGGACACTGCATCAATTTAAAGTGCAAGGGACCAAAAGAAACTAGGAAAACTAATTCAGCTCATTCCCTCTACAGTCAGATAATTACTTGTATGCTGATTTCCATTTTGAGAGGGCAACTTGCTTCCAGAGCATTATAAACACATTGGCAAGCAAACAGATATTCTTATCTGCAGTGGTCAGGTTGGACAATGGTTATGTCTTTAATATGGAAGGGCAAATGTGAAAAGTAAATAAATGAACTCAACAACACTATCACTTCACACAGATGTGGGCAGGGGTGTGCTCAGGGGTTAGTCTGTGTCATGGACCGATTGTCTGTAGCATCGCAGGGGCAGAGACACACCACCTAACTCAACAAACCTGATTGACATTTAGTTGTGGAATCATTTAAAGAAGACTATATTATTGTTTTCGATATAAAACATTTGATCTTAAAAATGCTGAGTCAGTAGCATGGGAAATCCAATATAAATGAGGTGTGTAGGTGTACAAGCAGAGAGAAGTATGAACCTAACATCAAACCACACATTTACAGAATGTACTCTGATGTGTACTTGGCCTATGTCATTATTTCTTGCGTAGTGTTTTCATATTGTTGAAGTCACACAATGGAAATTCTGCACCAAAGCTCTGACTCTTCCAGCAGCTGCAGTATTTTCCCACCCAGGTAAGACTCTCACCTAACCGGTTCTCAGCTGTAGAACAGCAGCATTACAAGCAAATACTTACAACATTGTTTGGATATCTAGGAAAAAAACAGGGTGGCGGTTGCACAAACACCCCAGAGACAAATTGGAGAAGAACATGATTAATATAGATGGTGAAAAGGTGTGACACAGCTAGTTATGTGCCACACCTGTTTTTGTTTGTGTGATCTGAAACTGTCAAATAAACTGCATTTTAAGTTTAAAGTTTACATGTTGATCCCCCAAATGAGCCTCAACCGCCCTCCCTCTATATTTCATGACCATGAGGGCCTATGCTAGCTCAGCAAATATAGCCCCCAAAAAGCAAATGGCCTGGATATAGTTTCACTTACTGCATTGAAGCAACCACTTTTAGTTTTACGTCTGGTTCCCAAAATAAACACAGTGTAACTTTACCAGAAACAGTATCAAATTCTATTTCTACAAGTTTTAAGACATCATCTACACATGATAACAAAAGTTGGTCGGCCACGAGTCAAAAGGTCTGGAATGAGAACTGCATGTTTGTGCATAAGTTCTTACAACAGATCTTTGAGATGATTTATATAGTCTTGGATGCGACTCATTCTTTCAACATCCATCTAAGTCCCCAATAAAATTTTACCTCTCCAGATAAGTTTCCATTTTTGAAAAATATTCAGAAAAAAAAAAAAATCACATACCGTACAAGTTCACTTAATTTCAGTTTTGAGTATTGATTCAATTTTTATTTCACAGATTTTAAAAGTAGGACACTGATGTTTCAAATAGAATTAAAGAATTTGAAAAGCTTTGTCATGTTGAGAGTTGTTCACCCACTGATTCTGAGCCTCATTAGGAAAGTAAGGTTTACACAAGCTCATAAATATCTTTAGAGTGGTAAATCAAACTTTGAGATAAGATAGGTTAACATCTTTAACTTAAGCAAGATTTTGATACCTTCTCTAATCAACAGATGACAAACCTGATATCAAAAAATTTGGGACGCTGTGTGAAATATAAATTAAAAACAGAATGTGATCATTTGTTAATGAACTGTGCTTACTGACAACGGTTTAAAGAAGATTCCAAGCCCATGTGCTATTAACATTTGTGTATTTATGTGTTTCACAAAGTGGTGAACCTTACCCCACTCATGCTCTCAAAAGACTGAGCCATGAAGGCTGCCCCGTTCATATCCAATCATAATACTATCACCTGTTCCCAATGAACCTGTTTACCTGTGGAATGTTCTAAACAGGTGTTTTGACACATTCCATGACTTTCAATCTTTTGCTAACCCTTTCCCAACTTGTTGGAAAAGCGTTGCTGACATCAAACTCGGAAAAGGCAAATATTTACAAAAATCAATAAAGTTAATGAGGTCACACATTAAAAATATATTGTTTTGTACTCTTCAATCATGATCACATTCTGTTTAATTTATGTTTTACACAGCTTTTTTTATTTGGATTAAAATCTGCTGATTAAAAAGTCGATTTTGCAACGGTCAAGTTGCTCTGTGCACCCTCAGTTACTGGTAATGCATGCAGCAACGCCCATCAGATCTGATCAATGAAGGTTAAGTGTTGGTAAAATAATTCAGAGATTTTCACACAAGCATGAAAGGCTGAATTTTTCAAGTCAGTACAAATATGCATAGTCACAGATTACTTACAAGCCACACTAAGATGGTTCTCATAACAAAAATCTGTCTGACAAATAAAGCAATCCAACTTTAAATGCATGTGATCAATACAATGTCATCAATACGGTACATTCAAGATTACAATATATTACACAATTGTCTCCACTGGATGATATGCACTTTAAACAAATAACTGACTTTTGGCAATGCTGTGATAAAATTGGCTGGTAGTAATTTTAGTCCTTCAGTTCGACCCTCAAGATCCTGAATGGACCAAATAGATTTCCTTGTTGTTCGAAGCAGATATTTACAACATCACATCCCTTCACAGTCATCCTTATGCTGTACTTCAGTTGGCTTTTGACCTAAATCAACTTCTGAGCCATTAATGGTGATATCTATATACAGAGTAAACATTCAGAGCTCAATCTTTTGCTAACCCCTCTCTAGCCATTAAGTAACATCCCCGGCTTCAAAGTAAACCCCTCCAACTGTATGCTGTGTCCACCTCTTCCACAGTCTGATATGGTGTGAGCAAGCTGAGATTTCTTTTATTAGTGATCACCCATTTAGTCTCTGTGTGACCACCTCTCTGTACATAATAGAGATGTAAACAAAGAGGAGCAGGATTACGAAGAAATCGTCCATGAATCCCAGCAGACCGAAAAGTGCCTCGGGGAGGATGTCGAGAGGCGAGGCCAGATAGGTGAGTGCACCCACTAGGCAGAGGAGAATTCGAATCCTGAACATCCAGAAGAGGCCACCCACGGAAAACATCTCCCTAAAGGCATGACGAAGCAGGGTGGGCACGTCTCGCAGCCTGTCCATAAGCTTGGAAGACAGAGGGGAGAAAACATGATGAGAAAATCTGTTCTAAATATACTCCTGTCTTTCATCAGTGGCGTTACAGATTCTACAGTTTAGATATTCAAAAATACTCATAAGTGAACTTACAGATTTTGCTAATATTTAAAACAGAACAACAAAATGTCTGTGGTAGCATCTTGAGCCCATTTTTTCACATTTACAGTATGTACACATCATTTACATTTGAATACAATGTGAGTCTAAGCTTACCTGTAATGCTAGAGATACACTGGATCTCTTTACCTGGGTCAAGGCTACAAATTCTATTTATTTTCCATAGAGAGCACGAGGTTGTGCAGTTCAGTGCATGATGGATACGACAATGTGAGTATATGCAGATGAGTCTATCAAGCACAATGCCACAGGTTCAGGAAAATCAGATCAAACATTCCGACAACGCAGTTCTGATAAAATATGCATCAAGATTGTAACTGCAATGCCTATTTCCCACCTCAAATGATTTTAGTAACATTTTTCAGTGTCCTGTTGACTGCAACATGAGAAAGCTTGTGAATCAGCTGCCATGTTGAAAATGGAAGAGCCAAAACCAATCACCGCCCAACCAGCAGTGCCACGGCCATTGGCCAGAGTTAATCGTGTATTCAGATCAAGTGGCAACCTACACAGGACAACACAGCCAACTTTTGTCAAATGGCCACTTGGGGCCGACTCCAAAAGTGTGTTCAGATGGATTCTACGTTTCAGGACCATTACTCCTGCACACTAAATATGCTTCTGGCTTTAGTATACTCACAGATCTCGGTTGGCCTGAAAACCTGCGGTTGTAATCATTTATGTCTCTTAATATCAGCTGTGGTTCTGCCTCGCCATCCTGGACCCTTTGAGGAGCGGCGTGCTCATGAAATAGTGGGAAGAGCAAAGTTACCTGGGCAAGAAAGAATAACTTAATTCCACATGCATACATGACAAAAAACATACCCTTGGCCTTAACAAGTGGGAGGGGCTATCAGATAGGTGATGAGGACCACTAACATCACTCTCATTAACATAAAATTTCATTCATCTTTTGACTTAAAAGAAAATAATCAGACTGAAAGGTAAGGGGTTTCAGACAGAGACGAACAAAAGTTTCAAAGATGCATAAAATATAATTTTAGCCTCTAGAGGTCTCTGAATCAAAACAGTAAAAACAAAAGACTATAGATTGCTGGCATTGAGAACAAGTGTGGTATCATAGGATTTGTTTATTCTAAACTTGTTACAAGTCTCACCATTTGTCTGCAGATGGGGCAGTTAATGGCACCAAGCCAAGTGCCATACCTCCAGTAAGCTATTATGCAGGAGCCTGTGTCAAAGAGAGACAGCACTTGACCGAATGAACAGCGTGTAAAATACAAATCAAAGAAATAACAACTTCTCATTTATTATCAGATTAACTAATATTTGCACTGAATGCTATGTTTATTCAGACCATTGCATGTAATGACAGAATCTAACTCAGAAAATGTGCTAAATAGACGACGGTTACTTTTTCTTTCAGCTTTCTTTTAACAGTTTTGCTTAGTACATATTACCAGAGTCAGTACATCTGTCTTACCACAGAAAAGGTGTCCACAGTTGGTTTCAACAGGCAGAACAGCTTGTTGTAAACACACAGGACAGGACATGTCTGTGTAATATTGCTGCCTGGCCTCTGCCTGAGGATTTTCATCCTGACAGCGAGAAATCAAACACACATATAAAGGTTTGAGTAGTAATAACAGTGCAGAGGAGTTTGAGATTCATTTCACACTGAAAACTTATACAAAAAATAAATGATGGATGAAACCAGTCGTCAATCATGGGAAACAATAGAGGATATTTCCTTTTAAAATATATGTGTAGATTTTTTTTCTGGTTAGAAAAATATAGCCCTTTTGCCTTGTACTAATTTCTCAAGTACTAATAGCTCAAGTACTAAAAACAAAACAAATGCATTTTATTCAAGCAGATAACATTTTCCAGTATTTTAGGATCATTTTGAAGCTGTCTTCCATGTTATTTTAAGATTCACAAAACTGGCTCAATATTACTAATGGCTCGGCTGACACATGAGAGAGATGATAGTAGGGCTGGGCGATAAAGACAAGATGAAATATCACAACATTCTGGACCACAAACCTAAATATCCACATTTTGACAATTTTGTAGGGATGGTTACCTGTACTTCAAAAAATATTAGCACAACAGGATTTTTGATGAGTATTCATCAGTAAAGGGGATGAACTAACTAAGTAAGTAGAGGCAAATATTACTACAGCTAGACAAATTTTAATAAATAATCATTATAACTATATCCAAAATCCAAGATATTGATGTTATAATGACATATAGCCCAACTCTAAAAGATAGCCAACACAATTCAAAACACATTGGTTGAGATTTTAGAGGGACTCAGATATGCATAATTTTGAATATGTCCTTAAAAAAAACAAACAAAAAAAAACATATTCATGTTTTTTTGTTGCTTTAACATTATCTTTGTCAAACTTGTTTGGTCAGAATGGTGATCTGCCTGTGTTACCTGCTCCGTTTGGAGCTGTTGTCGGACTGCTCGAACGTGCTCCTGATTCTCAGGATGAATGTTCTGCTCTTCTTGCCTTCAAGGTCACAAGGCAGACATTTAGAATAAAAATAAACAACAAAAAAAGGAAAAGAAAAGAAAATCGACATGATTTTGAAAGTAACTGCAACACCAAGAAATGGTCTTATAATAAGATAAGTATTTGGTCAGCGCAACAGCTACTTTATGCAAAAAACTAAAAGTTGGTTTCATCAGAATTCTAAATCTGAAATATCCTTTTCTATTACACAGCACAAGACGAAAACCAGAGGCAGAAAAGAAAATAAAGAGACATCAGGCAAAACTAATCCTGCAAAACAGACTAGATTCATTTTAATTATAGAAAAATATTAATACCAAGCAGGGCCTACAGACAATTTCATGTGAGACTGAGCCAGCAGTGAGGGTCCATTTAAACCAAATCAGATGCTGCAGCAATTACCACAGGTTCATCCAGAGGTGTGGGAGTGCTGGCCCATACATGTAACTTAAAAGTGTTTTCACTTAATATGGTAGGGTGTGTAATTCTGCTTGGTCTGACTGACTGATCAGTTTATTGGCTACTGCAGTGACATCAGGTTGAGTCTGTCCAATAGTTGACTCTGCTCAACTATCTGCTGAGGGACAGTTGTTTTTCTATGAACTCTGTGTAGTCAGCAACACATAAGACTTATCAGACTGCCCACATTTAAGAAAAAAGGTTTGAATAATTCTGTCTAGATAATCCAGACTTTGCTGCTTACCTGCAGAGCAGAGTGAGGAGGCCTGCAAGGAAGGTGATACTTAGCACCACAACAAATAACACCTGGTTGCTGACACCCTCGATGAGCGTGTCCTCATCTTGGATCAGGTAGTCCAACTCCCCACACTGATTGTCCTCCATCACCCACACTCATAGCCCACCACACTAGAAAATAAAAAAGGAAGAATAGAGATAAGCATGTCACCTCACACTGCTGACTCTGATCCTTGACTTCTGTACAAAAAGTTTTAAAAAATGAGAGCTGCAGATAAGTCATTACTTCAGTATAACTGTTTTTATAAGTCATAGTATCATCAGTCATTCATCAGATAAACTGCTACACTTGTCTATAAAATTATCTAACGTTAAATACTGGCACATCCTTTCAGGTACCTTGAGACCACAGTGATGGCTTTAAATCGCACCTTTTGAAAATAACCTGAATTATAATGCGCTGGTACCATGGTTACATACAATCAAAACATACTTTAAATTTTAACATTTTGATTTTTCACTGAACAAAGTTAACTAACGTTGCATCTACAAAACGAAGCTTGCTGCGACCTACAAACAAAAATGCTGATGTCACACAAAATTTATCGGTTAGGCTTATTATAGTCTTTAGATAGAATTCAAAATGGACAAATTTAAAACGTTAGCAAAAGAACAAGAGTAAGTTTGACTGCATTTATAACTGCCAGTGACCTTAAGGAAGAGTGCTTTACTAATCAAAATCCGATTGAAATGTTTCAGCAGATTTAAGGTATTGGAACAAGTAGTGGACATTTTCAGAGCTGTGCGTATCATTACGACACACTAGCAACATTAGTGAGTCTTGAACTCTTATTATTAGCACAACTAACACTGCTGGACAATCTCGGTTCGTCACATTTCCAATAATACTCGCTATCCAATCTGACAGTAACGCCCTTCACCCTAGCCTAATACGATTATAACATATTTGGGACAATGTTGTTTAACGTTACTCTCCTAACAAATATTAGCTAGCACTGTCTGTCCATACTCTTAAAATTAACTTGCTGCTCCGCAAACTGCTAGCTAAGTTACGGGTTTGCGTAGAGTAGCCCTGAATTGCTAGCAATACGTGGAAGAATTTATCAGAAGTCTCTGCTAACGTTAACTGCAAACGTTGTGTCTTGTACTCTCAATGGCTCCACGTCGTTGGTCAGAGGCTAAAGTTAGTGAACACCAGTCACTAAGACTGGTCCTCTAAATCCGGGCTCAACCTGGCTGTTGCAACTTAGCTCATGGCTAAAATCAACATTGCTACCCTTTTGCCTAGTTAACCGACAACGTTCCCGGTCTCCACCAACCGATGTGCATCTCACATTAGCAATCGAGCTGTAACCTATCAACTGCATTGCAATACATTACAGTTCACGATGGGGCAAGACGAATGACCTCACCTACCAATAAGAGGTCCACCTTTCTTTAAAGGCTTCACTTGTTAACTCCATCCACTGTCTTGAGTCTCAGGACATTTTTCTTTCCGGCAACGGCGGATTTAAGAGGCTCAGTCAGATCCCCACGTCTAGAGGAGAAACGTTACTTAATCGTGAATTGCTTTTGCATCAGTTTTACATGCCAGTGTCGCTACCTCTTTCAGTTTAGTTCTCTTCTTCTTCAGCTGGTTTAAGTGTCAATTTAAACGTCTCTGGGCAAACTACCGCCCTCCACGGGGCAGTTTGTAGATGTCTCATATTAACCAAGTACAGTTTTCATACAAAAATGTTTTATGTATGACCAGTAGGTGGCGGTAGTAGGCCTCACAGTGGCTGTCAATGTCCCTTAAAACAAGAAGAAGTATTGAGGCATCATCCATGATGAGAACATAAAATAAAGCTATCCATATTAATCAGTTAATTTGAGCGCGTTACCTTTTCACTGAGGCGAAATGCCTCGCTATGCGCAGATAGTAATGGGCCCGGCTGGTAGCGGCAAGGTAAGATACAAGTAAAACTCTAACAGTACTTAAATGTTACCTTGTTTTGCTAATCAGCTAAGGCGCTAAGCTAAGGCATGAGGCTGTTCTTCCACATAGTCCATACTCTAGTAAGAGCTGCCTTTTATTCGTTCATTGATGGACTTATATTCTCTGTTCCAGAGTACCTACTGCTCCACCATGCTCCAGCATGCAGAGACCTTAAACCGCTCAGTGCAGGTAGTCAATCTGGACCCAGCAGCTGAGCACTTTGACTATCCCGTCATGGCAGGTGATTATAAATCGATTTTAGTTTACAAACAGATGCTTACATCTAATTACTATGATCAGTTCTTAGCCTTACATTAATCCTGAAGGGAAGTTTTAAAATAAAGACACAACTTGGTAATGAGAAGAACACATTCAGAAAACATTCAGTAGTTTGTGTTGTTACATGCTTATGCTGCTAAGATGGATGAGATGGTTTACATGTAGGTATACATAAAGTGAAAGCACTCTTCTCAATACATAAACAATATAAAACAATACACTATAAATCAAAAACATATTAATTTAGTTATTATAGTTGAGACTGTGTAGTTTGTTTATTAAATGGTATTGACTGTTGTGTGTTAACAAATATAGTATTTTTTTCTCTCTCTCTCTGTGGCTAGAACAGAGAGGAAAAAGTTAGTAAGATGTTCTCTGACTCACTAACTAATTTCTTTTGTGTGTCCTCAGACATCCGGGAGCTGATCCAGGTGGATGACGTTATGGAGGACGATTCTCTTAGATTTGGTCCTAATGGAGGCCTGGTCTTCTGCATGGAGTACTTTGCCAATAACTTTGACTGGCTGGAGGAAAGCCTGGGTCATGTAGAGGATGACTACATACTGTTTGACTGCCCAGGTTAGAGGGATTTATTACACTGTATTTTGTTAACACACATTTTCATTACTATAAAAAAAACAGTTAACATTCAGAACTTTTAGTTCCTTTGTGCACAATGTTGATAGGAGAGATTAAGAAGAGATTTGCCTTCTTTGTCAGTTTTTACTAAGATTCACAATGTCCATGCAAGTATTACTGTGTCCCAATGTGTGTGTACTTACAGCTCTAACACACTCCTGACTTGATCTTGCAGGTCAAATTGAGCTTTACACACACCTCCCTGTAATGAGGCAGCTGGTGGAGCAGCTCCAACAATGGGAGTTTCGGGTGTGTGGAGTTTTTCTGGTTGACTCACAGTTTATGGTGGAGTCTTTTAAGGTAACAGTTGACGTCTCCAGTATCTGTATTTGTTGATTTGATTATTGTCCCCTCTCTATCTGGATACATCACATTTCTTGTGTTAAATTACTTCATATAGTAATGACAAGAAGAATGAAGTCTCACATCTTTCGTCTTCTCTGACTGCAGTTCATCTCAGGAGTTATGGCTGCCCTGAGTGCCATGGTGTCATTAGAAATCCCTCAAGTAAACATCATGACGAAAATGGACCTGCTTAGTCCCAAAGCCAAGAAGGAAATTGAAAAGTAAGTTGTATATTAGTACAGTACAACAGTATTATGTGTGTCTAATATGAAACCTAGAGCAACAATCCCTTTAATTTTGGTATCAAGACTCCAGTTAGAGAAGGGTTGAGGTTCTTAGTTGTGGTATTTTTCAAACCTTAAGCAGGCAATAATTAATCCTCGTAAACCTTGCAAACAGTTTTTATCTTCTGGCAGCATTCATTATGTTTTACTTTATTTTTCACAAGATACCTTGACCCAGACATGTACTCAATGATGGAAGATAACTCAGATACCATCAGAAGCACAAAGTTTAAGAAGCTGACTCAAGCCATCTGTGGTCTGGTAAGTAAAACCCTTAATTTGATACCAGTTTACCCCTTGGACCAGAATTTTACATTATATTATATTAATGAGACATTCTCTCTCTCTCTCTCTCTCTCTCTCTGTCCCTCTAGATTGATGATTACAGTATGGTGAGATTCCTGCCCTTTGATCGCACAGATGAGGAAGGTATTAACATAGTGCTGCAACACATCGACTTCTCTATACAATATGGAGAGGACCTGGAGTTCAAGGAGCCAAAGGTGGAGAAAAAAAAAACACAAAACAAAACATAACTTTAAAAGCTTATTTTAAGTAATTAAAATGCAGTTGTCTATTATTAAAAATACCATGAATTTATTTTTTATTCCTGTCTTTTTCCTACAGGATGTTGAAGAAGAACCTGCTAACCTAAATTATGATGAGATTTTTCAAGACAAAGTGAACAGCTGAGGACTAATGTGACTCCAGGAAAAAAAGGACTATCAGACTTTAAAAAACAAAAACATTTTAATCTGATGATGAATCAAGATTCTCTATATAAAGCCCAGGTGGAGAATAGCATGTGACTGCAAGGACACTGAGAAAGGAATATGTGTGGAAAGAAAGACTGTCTCTGAAGATCTTCTATTATCATGTGTCCTGTGTTCACAAGTTTTTTTCTTTTTGTATGCTGTGATAAGGACTTACTAAATTGTGATTGCAACCCATTATATTTTATTATTTCAGAAAGATATTGACGTCTAAATAGCTGTTATTAAATAAGTTTATTGATGCTATATTTTTAAATAAAATATTTGACAAAAATCTACAACCGGCGTCCGTGTTGATAATAAAAGAAAAAAGACTTGTGTGTTAGTGCCCCCATGTGGCAGCTACGCTACATAACATGTAGCCACTTCCTGTAGTGCTGAAGGGTGGTACAGGCGGAAGCGGAGTCTTGAGGTTCCACTTTTTTCTGTCGCTGAGCAGTTGGACTGATATTTATCACTCAACATGCCGGTGAGTAAATTATACATGATTATTGACCGATAAAAGCGTCCACTGTGCGGTTTAGAGCTAAATAAAACCCTTCACAGTTGTCCTACCGGGTGGTTTAAGGGCCTCCGAGTCAACGTTAGCTGTGATGACGTTAGCATAGTTGGCTATCTGTGTTAGCATCTGCTCGCATTTTAATGATGTAGGAAATGTGAGAAAATAGCTGTTATTTATCGTACACTGTTTTGCAGATTTTTAGCTTTGCGTCTTTAAATTAATTGATCGGTGCAGAGGTAGCATAATCGGTAATATACATTAGGTGACGGGAGACGGAGATGTCACCGATTCTATCGTGCAGAAATGTAAGCTCAAGTTAGCTAGTTGATGTTATGTGACAGCAACTTCTCTCTTTTTAAGGCGTATCACTCAAGTCTGATGATCCCCGAAACCAGGCTGGTGGGGAATATGGCTTTACTTCCCCTCAAAACCCAGTTTAAGGGACCAGCCAGAGGAGACGGTAAGGCGACAACACAGTACATTTAAATTAATATAAAGTGGAGTCAAACCCTGTTGTTCACAAAAAACACATACCTTTTCTTTACAACGGTACATTTACAAGCTCAAGTCATTTTCATGAAGTATAATTTCATATATACCATGTTATGACAAGCCCTGCAACGTATCAGCTTCACTTCCATATATGGCTTGAGAAGTGCATTCTTTAAACCAACCTCTTCATAAAGACTCCTGACACTCAGTGTCCAGCCTTTCGATGTTTGTAAAGCTTCAAAGTGGGTGTCCTTCATCTAAAGATGCAACAGACATCACTAAACAGATGACTTGGCATAGTGTTGTTTTGTTGGACAGTGATTTGATATATTTTTATTACTGCTAAAAAGTAGGTGCCAGAATATGACACTTCTTTTAATCATTAAAAAGTCTTTTATTATTACATAAAAATATTAATTAATTGATATCAATTATTAATAATAATACCTCACACAAGAAAATGGATCTGGCCACTTTTTCGCAGCCTGTTAGTCGCAAATCCAAACAGAGCTTTGCAGAACAAAATAGAGAGTGCTCAACTGAAACAGGAAATGACTCTTTACATTTTTAAATATGCATGTTAAACATGATCTACAACACTTACCAACATATTTATAGAACTGATAAATGTAATGACCCTTGTTTGTATTTCAGGCATTGACTCTGACATTATTGATGAGGCTATCTACTACTTCAAGGCCAATGTTTTCTTTAAAAACTATGAAATCAAGGTAATACATATATTGATACTTGTACTGTGTATTTAACAAAATTCCAAACTGAAGATGTTTTGAATTTTTTTTTTTTTTTTTGCCACTAGTATGAGTTGTCGGGGAACATGTTGTTCACATCTTGACTTCATGTGCTTGTTTCTATATGTGTGTCTCCTCCCTATCTCTCGCTGTCTGTCTTGAAGCAGCTAGGTATTTGTTCTCTCACATGCCCCAGCTTGTGTACTCTAGTTCTTGTTCCCCCCAGCTTGTTCTCCTCAGCTATGCAAAGTCACTCAGGAATTAAACCATGCAACCTTCTGCTGTTTAAAGTCTGGTGGAATTGTTCTAACTACAATAACATAAATGCTTTGGACAAAATATAAATTTTTTCTGTGTAGTTGCAGGCCCTAAAGCACATTTGTTGTCTTTCTTTCAGAATGAGGCAGACAGGACACTGATCTATGTCACACTGTACATTTCTGAATGCCTGAAGAAGCTGCAGAAGGTAAATTGAATACTTATTAACAAAGAGTTTACAATGGTGGATGTCTGCATGTTACAGTGGCTTCATGCAAACTTTAATATGTATAGCAACAATAACAAAAGGCTTGTGTTACAGTAGAGGTTCTAAAACAGTTGTAGAGGAACAGCAGGGGCTGATCAGATCATTTTAAGGGAATCATTAATGAATACTAGGATGTGAATTGATTTTCATATCACACACAAGGAGAAAGAATTAGCTGCTTAAATGCCTTTTCAAATGGGTGCCAGTAAAACAGGTGAGCTAACTTTTTGTACTGGTTTATGTATGTGCTCTATACAGTGCAACTCTAGGAACCAAGGAGAGAAGGAGATGTACACTCTGGGCATCACCAACTTTCCCATTCCAGGGGAACCTGGCTTCCCACTTAATGCTATGTATGTTAAACCTGCAAACAAGCAGGAGGAAGGTAAGAACCAGCAAACAAGCTAACTTAAGTTTTGCTCATTAGGAGATTTCATCACATTTCAGCTCATTTTTAGCAGGCTTGTTCAGGCTGCGCTCTGAAGTAGCTTCCTTGTACTCTTCTCATATTTCATCTAATTATGAGCGTAAAATAATATCAAGCCGAAAATAGCAATGCTGACCAAAGCCCCATCAGGTTCAAGGATCTGAGGCTGGAAGTGCTGCTTAATGCTTGCATGTTGTCTCTTATCCTTGCTCTTATACAGTCATCAACACTGTTGTTGATGAAACTGAGTGGAAGTGGCCCTAAAAATGTAACATTTTTACAGATATATTATGGCTGAAGTCTAAATTTAACTCAAAAAAACAAGACACACACGTTGGCTGTATGGCACATCCTGTGTCTTGTCTTTTTTCTTAATGTTAACACTGGCTTCTGTTTTCTGGATTGATTAGAAAACATTTAAATTGTGAAGTCAACAATTAAAATGGTGCCCAAGGCCCCTTACCCAGAAACGATGGAGCAGTATGAATGAAATGTCATGCTTTGAGTGGGATTTTTCTTAGAGTAATATTGTTAAACATTAAATGGTTCTGCATTTTTAACAGAGACCATGAGGGCGTACCTTCAGCAGATCCGCCAGGAGACCGGCTTGAGACTATGCGACCGCGTGTTTGACCCCCAAACAGACAAACCCAGCAAGGTGACTCAAACAAAACCAAAATAACACCACTACAGCTTTAACTGCACACAGCACTTGCACCAGTTAATTGGGAATTCTCATGTATTATTAACTTGTTTCAAAACATGATAAGCTGTGTGCCTCGGTCATGCAGAGTGTGACCCACTTTTACTGTGTTTTGGTGAAATTATCTGGGTAATGTAACCCTATTTAGAATACAATAACTGAGTTAACTGAACCCAAGGAAGTTTCAATTGTTAATGTGAAACATTTGTTACTCCAGTACATCACAAATAATTGAGCTATGGATGACTCACAAGAGTTTCTATCCAGACTTCAGCAATAAAACAGGATATCTTAGGAAAACATTGAAGGAATTTCTCAGCTCAGATGTCCACTTTGACTCGAGGATGAACTCAGTAGGTTTTGGTTATCAAAGGTCAAGCTCACTGTGACCTCAAAAACTCTTTTTCTGACCAGAACCCTCAAAGATGTTTATGCTATCATGACAGAATTTTAAAGAAGTTCTAATCAAATAAATAATGCAGTGATTAAATTTGATATTTCAAAAATTTAAAAGGTCAAATTCACTGTGACTTCATTGTGTTCTGCAAAACACTTTTCCGTTGACTGTGACCATATTTCACATTTGGTCAGATACTGAAGTAGGTACACTAATATTGGTCATTCACTAAAATTGTACATACATACAAAGTGTTCATTTTAAATTTCACAAAAAATGCACCTTATGCCTTTTATTAAATTACATCAAAGTCTTAATTACATTTATATGTTTGGATAGGTATGAATTTGTAAAAATTGCTGTTTGATTTGGTCATGGAGGCATAAACATATAAGGCATTAATTCTAGTTTTAACCTTGCCATAGGCTGTTTCAAATGCAGAAGCTCGATATACTTTTCTTAACAGATGTTTTCTTTTCTTCTTCTTCGTTTCAGTGGTGGGTTTGCTTTGTCAAGAAGCAGTTCATGAACAAAAGTCTGTCAGCTCCTGGACAGTGAACAACTCAGGACCCACGGTTTCTGTTCTACATCTGCAAGATGGATGGATGGATGGATTTTTTTCTTTGGGTGGAGTGTGCTTTTGTGTTGCAAAGATGATTTTATACTCTTTAAGTTTAAGGATATGTCTTTCTTCTGGATGTTGACCATATTGAGCTGGTGCTTAATTCAATAAAGCAGTCATGGAGATTGGAAGATAATGTGGTATTTTTGTGTTTTGTACCTTTTGCATCTTACACTGAAAACGACTCATTCTGAGTCTCAACAGAAGCTCTACAAGTTAAATCTGAAAGGTTTTATCTCAGTGTGCTTTAGATGTGTCTGTTAATTCAAGATGAAGACTACCTTGTGTAGTAGAGTGGTGGTAAGATTAAAAAAAAAATCAGTCCACGATGTCCACAATGAGGTTTATTATTTTTTCACAATGTAACATTTATTATATAATTCAAAACATGGGTGCTACTGCATGCCTATGATTCCAAAAATTTTGTCCATACTAGGCATAAAAATTTCTATTGTTTAGTCATTTGATCAGCAGATCATTTGTGGGTGATGCAGGCTTTTATCGACCCAGGTGTGTTGATTAAAAATGGCGGGAAAGGCACAATAGTTATCAATAACATTAGGATGGCTCAGTTCCTTTCAAATGTCTCAGTAAGCCATGACAGCTAGCCAAAGGCATCTGAATGGAATCCTGCATTATAGATTTCATCATATACCTGCACTTTTCCTACTCTGAACTGTCAAAAATATGTTTTCTGTGAAAAAGGCCTATATGAAGTGCTACTGCACAACACTGCCATGTAGGCAAGATGTATACATTTTCTCTGTACAGGTGCAATGTCCAAAAACATTTGACACAAGCAAATAGTTTATATTTACATTGGTTTAAAAAATGTAGTTTGTTCATTGAAAATATATCAGTGTATTGTCTTTGGTTTGTGCACAACAGTTTTATTTGGATATAAAACACCTTCAGATGGAGTCCTTACTGACGTAGGTTTCCTTTGCTGGCAAGTTTAGTTAAGGCAGTGCTGGGTGATATTTTTTCCCCGAGGAAGAGAAGGAAAACGTTCTCTGTAGAACAGTTAGCATGTGCAGGGAAAAGAAGGCCAGTGTCTGTATTTCCATCCTTTTCATGAATGATACTCCAAAACATTTCTGATTGATGAGATAACTTTAGACTGCATGGCTCAGAGTGGCAGGTTAAAATAAAAAGAAAATCCTTTATAACAGATTAAATGCATCTTAAAATAATCTCACTCTAAATAAATAGGTAAATATGAAGAAAACTAACTTTAGAAAAATGGGCATTTATCGAAAGGGATTTTTTTTTCTTAAAATTTGATGAGTATGTATTTAACAGAGAAAGTATCTGTATTATTTGTCTTCCTTTGAGTAAATTGCTGACACTTTACCAGAAAATATCTGCCCACAGTCCATCATCTGGGACTGATAGTGAAAAATTGGACAGTGAAATGGAACTTTATGCAGTCTGACTACCACTCAGCAATATTCAGAAATAACAACTCTTAAATTGACATATTATTCGAAAAATACATGTTTTAAAATTTATTTTAGGTAGCTAGTTGATGGTGATGAAGTTGTGTCCCATGATCATCGAGCCCACTTGAGAATAACCATTTGTCAAAACCTCTGTGCAGTTGTGACCTGAAACAAATAGAACAACTTAGTTTGGTTATCACCATCGGCCAATATTGAATAAATCTACAGCAGAATAATTATGTGGTTTTACAAAGAAAGCCGTCATCATGATGGGCTGCAACAAGAACTTGATGGATTACTTTCCTTTTTCCACAGGCCAAAAACTAATGTCACTGCTATTACAGTATGAGGAACCCTGACACATGGTTGTACTTACTGTGTTGATGGCTGGAGTTAGTCAAAAGCCATTTCTTGACTCCTTCGCACACAGCGCGCAACCTTTTTCTTAAAAACTCCTGTAGGATCCTCTCGCCACTCTTTCTGCAGGATTTTACATATACAAGAACAAAAGTGTGTCAGCAGTCTCATATAGTGCAACCCTTACATCTCATGGGCTTTGTGTCTAACTACTAATTGATGACACATTTTACAAAAAAAAGGTTTTCAGCACGGCTGAATGATAGATGTTAACCCCACTTTAAAATTCAGTTTAATCTATTGCCTTTGTCTGTGCCCAAGCAGCCACTCCAAATTAAGAGATAAACCCTTTTGACCCAATCAAGGTTTCAACTTGACTGCAACTTGACACAATCTACCCACCTAGGGGACCCATGTCACTCAGTCGGCTAATTGGATTACCATTACAAAAGCAAGGCTAAACTGCATTGACTTTTAAACACTTATATCACAATTTTTATACCGTCTCAACAACGATCCATTTATACACAAAGATTAGGAAGACAATATTACCTGTTACCTCTTACACTTGCAAGCTAAATCTTTACTGATTACTGATAAAAAAAAAAGCTCATACAAACTAACCCCCAGCTTTAGTGTGTTCTTTTGTGTGACAGTGGGCACTTACAGCTGCATCCACATTTGCAGGAGAGTCTCCATTGGGGTCTGCCAACATGGAAATAACACTGATCATGATGGTCTCTACTGTATGGATTGGCAGCCAGCGTTCCTCGGGCTTCTCATAGCCATACTTGTCCTCCCCAGGCTCATGCAGGATGGAGATGCAGACATCACCATTTTTTGCCACTGGTACAAAACAAAAAGACATAGAGACCATTTGTACAAAATACTACAGTACAGCTCTGCAACTGTGGAAAAATGGTAACATTCAATTTCTCACATAAGCCATTTTAGAGATTTGACTTTACTACAGAATAATGCCCCCAGAGTAGTAAGATACTGATTAACAAAATCTGATCTTAAACAGTTTAAAATGTTATTTTTACAATGAAACACCAACATTTAGATGACCGCTATAGCCCTTTTCAGCACTTAGGCTTCTCTAATGTTCTCTTTCTTTCATACAAATTGCAGACCTAAAAAACAAGTTTTCAAATACTTTCCTTGATACAGAATGATTAGAGAAGCAGTGGCCTGGTAAAATAAGTTCTTACCATTTGGATGCCAGATTTCTGTAATAAATTTCATCTTTGGTGGCCTCAAAGGATAGTCTCGGGGGAAGGTTAAGGTGGCTTTGAAGAAACCTCCTTCACTACAAATGACAAAGACGATGGTGTTAAGATCTACACAAGGGACTGAGTGAATATACAGCTCAGCTACAACTGCATTAAAAGTGACTAGCAAATAACTTTTCTCACAATAACGTGTCTTGAGGCCCAATGACGACCACTTCCCACTGATAGATGTTATCATCATCTACAAGACCAGCAGAAAACCCTTCAACTGGGTTCTTATTGAGCTCTACAATGAAAATCAGAATCAGAGTTAGTGACCAAATATACAAAAATACGAGCATTTTAACTTGTTTTAAATTGATTTCACACACCTACGAAGAACAAGGGCAACAAAGCTTAACAAATAACTGAACAAACATGAACTAAACTATTTTGCACTGAAATACATCTGATATGTATGTGTATGTATGTAAAGCATAACAAACAGTGTGTAATTAACCCTTGACGACTATTAAGACTGAATTATCTGAAACTAAAATGTAACTTAACAAGATTTTAACAATCAAGTTTTGGTCAGACATAAAGTAAAACAACAAAGGAGTTAGTGAGTATGGTGACTTTTTGAAATGTCGTCACTGGTTATTGAGCAACAACAGCTAGCCTTAGTCATATCCTCTCTCAACAGCTGTCAGGATATGCTATCTATAACGCTACACGTGCACTTCAACTTTGTTGTCGCGAGCTGTATCTGTACATAAAAACGACAAAACAAAACAACAGTCAAATAGTGGTTGTTCTCATAATTCAGTATACAGTAATGTATGCTCTAGTAGCAACAGTTAGCCAACTTACCTGCTAATTGTTTACGTAGCAGTAATGAGGACTGTTCCGTCATTTTACAGCTGCCGGTATTTATTTTTTTTTACTAATATATGTATTGATTTAAGCCAACTAACTTAACTGTCAAACTGTCAACGCGGTTAAATTAAAGTAACACATCGGATATAGAAGGTAAAACACACTGTCCACGTTTTCTCTCTCTGCCTGTCTCTCTGTCTCTAACTAAAAACACCAATAATAACAAGAGTCAAAAAAAGGGGGAAAAAATGGTAACAGCAATATGAGTTAATTTTGCCCTTACACATATCTCTCAGGCAAACTTAACTCCCAGGCTGTGTGCTGTACCCCAAAATAGCCACTACATAAACGAAACATACACAGGCACGAGCCATGTCTGTATACAGGGCTGTTTATTTCAGCGAAAGAGCAAGACATTATCGCCCACACAATAACAAGTGCTGCCTGTGAGGTCAAACTGAGGGCAAAATATTATCCGAATATCAAGTTTTTTCTTCGTGTAGGCTGGCAGGAGGCTACATCAGTACAATACCGCCTCCAACAGGATGTCATAAATACTACACGTTCTCTATCTGCACTTTATAGATTACCGGTACATATCCTGCCCGAGGTGTAGCAGACCGGTGTCGAAAATACCACACTTTGAGGCCAAAAGTATATGGACACTGCTTTAAGTCTATTTTCATTGTTTGGTCTACAGGGAAATAAAATGTCAAAAGGCAAGGTTAAGTTTGGCGAGGAAAAACCTGACTGGCTGCACACAGGGCAGCAGCTGCCATTGTGGATACTGAAGTAATGGCCTCTATGTGGGAATTTTAGTGAGGTTTTTTTTTTAGAGTTTTTATTCCACAATTTGAACAAAAGTCCGCATTTTTAATGCTAAATTCTGTAATTTTGTGTTCTTATGGAGTATACAATTAAATCTGACTACTTTAAGGTCAATTGAATTAAAACGTCAATAAAATCATTCAGTATGTCCTCAGAACAGTTATCCCCCTTGTAGCATGAAAATAGCTTAAACACTCTAAGCTAGAGTCCACAGCCTATAAAACAGGGTCCAAGGCTTAATTGCCCTTATTACTCAGTCACTCACCCACAAAACATATTCTGAAAATAATTGCATATCCTACTTCTCCCACTGCCTCTGCCATTTTTTTTGTTTTTGTTGTCCCTACTTTACACTACTTTCATACCCCTTGAAGTCAGCTTTCAAATCGACCTCACAGCTTTACACATCTACTTGTGAAGATTCTCTAAAACACTAAAAGCACTCTCTATATCCACTCAATACCAGCAATAAAACGATTTCAGTCTTGGCCAAAGATCATTCCCTTAGCCATGCTATAAGTGGATCAGCTGAGGAAAATATCTGCTGTAGTTTTATTTGTCTGAAAACTGGTGAAAACTGGCCATCCCTCTGGCAGCAGCCCCTCTTAAATAATTATATGTAATAAAAATATATGTAGGATAATCTGCAGGCACAACACCCAGTTCTCCTTCCATAACTTCATCATTATTTAACTAGAGTAGAGCAGGATAAATCTTCAAAATCCCAAAGGGGTAATTTGCTTTACAGACAGCACAGCAAGATACATGCAGCATATAATACACCAACACAGCCTAAGATCTATATCTTCTACACAGTTCCCATGAATCATGGAGGTTTATAGTTATAATTTGCTTTAAAAAAAAAGAAGAAGCCCAAAGCAGAATTAAAAAGGGCAATCTGCATCTACTATAACAGGAGACTGAATTTCCACCCTGATGAGAACATCTGGAACTCAACATGTAAAAAATGTTGAGCATCCAAGACAACAGTCTATCCCCCTAGGATGACTGTCACTTCATTCAGGTGCTGGAGGTCATTAAGCACGGGACTAGTCATCTTATGGCACAGCTTGCCCATTTTTACCAATTTGTTCCTTTTTTTTTTTTTTTTTCAACTAAGGTTGCCAAAACAGAAAATCATAGAAAAAGAAAGCACAGACCCTCTAAAACACAGTGCCATGTCCACATTAAAACTTTGCCGCTTCATTAAAAAGAAAAAACACTGATTTGTCTGCTTTGAAACAAACAGCATATGTAATTGCATCAAAATTAAGCTTCCATCTTGGACAGTGCTCAACTATTTATATTGCTGCACAGCTGCCACCGGGTCCTCCTCATCACACATGGTGCAGGGAGAATTGGCCTCCCCTGAAAATCAATAATTATTACTTTGGTTTCAGCTACACTTATTTGGAGAAAGACTGGTCACTTCAGTTACAATTTATCAAGGACTAGGCCATAACCTTACCCCCATCCTACAGAAGACTTTTAGTTACATACTCATCTGCATAATTAAGTACAAATCTTAATATATGACTGCTCTGGCACTCGTTTCTTGATATGATGGAGAAAAGTGGTGAAACACACAGTCATGTGGAAATCCAGTGGAAGATTAAAGTTTACTTGACATAGTGCTAATAACCTGGACCCTCTGAGATCTGTTTGTTAAGAAGTCAGTGAGCAAACATGCTGTAAGTGCATATTAAACTGAGGTAAGAACCTGTGTGCAAGGACTTGTAGGTGAATACAATTAAACGCAGAAGTAAAGTTTATATAGAACAAACTTGCATGGTTCTTGATTCCTTCCGAGGGCCTCAGTGCAAGATTTAATATAGCAGCTGTAGCATCTTTCACTCCCCACACTGCCCTTTAGGCAAACTGTAAGGGATCCAAAATGTCATGCACTGTGTGTAAAATCTCACCTTTGACAGCATGTTCAAATGATTTCATAACAATGGACGTAAGGGCCACAGGACAATTACCACTCAATGCCTTAGGAGGCTTCACCTTTGCTACTGGTGCCACAATAGAATCCTTCCACACATAGAAACCTTCTGTTGCTCTGAGGAAGACTGATAAATATATTAAAAATACCACCAAGTTACCAGGCACAACACTTCAGTGATTTTCCCCGGATGCCATCGGGACCGGGGCTTTTCCTCTTTTTAATACGACTAGGAGATTTACACTCAAGCACCTCATCAATTTTAATCTTACAGCCTAAAGGCCCATTTCTAAAATTAAAAAGCTCATAGTTGAAATCGCAGATATCAAACCTGGAGTAAAATTTGTAGAACTCTCTGCCAATTCGGCATCAGGCTTCACAGGATAAAATACTTTTCTGCCCTTGATCCGCATCCCAACCACGGACTTGATTCCTTTCCAAACCAAACTCAAGTTCCCTTTATTGAACTCACCCTTTAGTCTTTTCTCATACCCATTTTTAGCATTTTTTTTCTGTCTTTTAACAAATGTATGTGCCTCCCTCCTTTTGTTGTTATCTACCTCATTATAAGGCAGCCTCTTCTAGTGTGTTTAAGCCATGTCTGGTCTAGGGCTTATTTCAGGGGAAAGCTCTTGCATGTACTGCATCTTTTCAAAGAAAGAGATGTAACAATAGACTTTCTGAGGGATCATGTAAGTCAGACCATGAGTCTTTTAATAGATACTAATCAGGACATTCAAATCAGTCCTTTAGTTCCAGTATAAAGTGCTCAGTCCAGACCTCAACGACTGTATGACAAATTTCCTGCTCTTTAGAGCTGATTGATAAGTAGATGCTGCACGGTTTTTACATAGGGTGAATATAAAGGCAGCTTTCATTATTTTCTCTAGTGCTGAGATCTATTTAAGGGCTTGGTCGCAGCTATATTGTAATACAGGCAGCAGGTCACACAGCTGTCTCCTTCTAGTGTACTTTTTCGTTCTCTTTGTGAATAAGGTACTGTTATACACCCTGAAGCCTTTTATATGTTCTTGTATGCCATAATGGTACTGCATTAAAAATAATAATAATAATAATAATAATAACAATAATAATAATAATAATAATAATAGAGCCCTTCCCCGGTAGGGCTCGGGCTCTAATAATAATAAATTATATTTGTATAGCATCTTTCATAACACACAGTTACAAAGTGTTTTACAGTAAAAACAAATTAAGATAGAGACAATAAAATAAAATAAAACCGAATTGAAAAGTAAAATTATTAAGACCAGTAAGATCCCATAAAAACACAGTAAAATCATAAAATAAACCCAGCAATAAAGAAAAGGCAGGTTCTTATGTTCTTGGTGAATAGCAGAACCCAAATTATCACATTTGTGTTTTTTACTCTCATATCTGTCTTCCTTTACCTTTTGCTGTCTCCTGTGTATTTTGGTGGAGGATTCTAACCATGTATAATAAGTTTGAACCAACCTTGCTTCAGCTTTTAAATATTTACTGCCAATTTTCAACTGGTCCTGTACATAACCTGGGTATGTAACATTTTTCTATGGTTTAAAAAAATGTAAAAACTGAACCATTTTTCCCCTTTAACATTTAGCGCTTCATCATCTAGTCTTTAAAACATTCCATAGCTAAGGCAATCCATTCTGTTCGCTTTGTATTGATCCTTGAAGGTTGTACAACAAAAAATACATGCTTGGATTTGAGTTTTTATAATTTATCACACACTGCGTGCCAGGCACCATAGGGTGGCTGCCCACTGCACCTAATGGATAGAAAGAACCAGAGAACCAATTTAACTGCATTGCATTCATTGAATGTGACAAATGGAAAATTCTTTCACTCCTCCTTCTTATTATTGAAATTTTATTTCTCCTCCTCACCTCCTAATAATATTTTCAACTCCAACTTGTCTGAAAAAAAGTGTTATCTTTCTCTGTCTTACATCATGTGTTAATGGCATCCCCATCTTTTAACACATGTATAATATACCCTTTTTCAATCATCAGTGCTTTCACCACTGATGTTTCACACCTCCAACACTCTGATTTAGCAGATTTAATTATACCTGTAAGACCTCTGCTCTTTACCATTTATTCTCTACCATTATTTATTCTTCTTGATATTTTCTCACAGCTTTTTGGACTTAATTACTTTCAGCATCTGCATCACTAGTTTCATTCCTCCATAACCTCGTTCCAAAACCGTGTTTTAACTGTGTTTTTATCCTCAAAAGTATCAATTAATCTATTAATTTCCTTTCCATTAGCAGAAAAACATATAACGTATTACTAAAATGTTATTTTCCTAAACTTTTGCTTCCTGACTTTCATCCTGACCTACAGTATATCTTGAGGTTTTCAAATGACAACCACCGACTGCATCAGGAACTAATCTGCTGCTTTAACAAGGACTCCAATCACCTCAGGTCTTTACTGACTTATTTGTTTTCTGCTCACAGGCACCCATCAGAAATGCTGGGAAAAAACAGTTTTTTAATCAAATATGTATCAGGAAGAGTTTCTACTTGAGTTGGTGTTTTCAAGCAAACTCACAGATCCTGCTGCCACCTTCACTTCCCTCAAAAGCTTTTTCGCATATGATCCTTGCCACATCTCCCACATCAACCTGCATCTCTGGAGACTGCAGAAATCTCCAACATCTGACAGAGGACACGGGAAGGTATAGAAATTTTTCTATTTGATAAAGTCATGAAGCATAGCAATAATTCAGGCAGAATACTGATTATTATGATTGCAGTAGCTGTTTGGCATCAGCTGTTTGATTCATGCTTCACATCACTGGCTCATTCTCCAGCTGGCTGCCTATTAACTGACTAGAAACATCCTGTCATACTGTCAGTTTAGAGTAAGAACATCCAGTCACATTGGCCACACTGGCCATGTAATTCCTTCAGATGTTAAACTATCAGTTGTTGGTCTGAAATGTCCTTTTTTTCCACATTTGGGCCCCTGCATGGTACACAGATGCAATCTTGTCTAATTGTAAAGTCTCTGAAAATGATAGATCTAAGGAAAATTCAGTGTTAGCACCATAAAAGGCATTTTTTTGCCTTTTAATAGTGCCTGTCATGTACCTGTCAACTATCCTTTCATGTAAGTATAGTGCATTTCTTTCATGGTTTTGGCCTATCTGGGCTTCTACCATTTATTTGCCTCAATCTGTAGCATGTAAACAGAGCCAAAGCTAAAAACTGTCAGATGGTGCAAAAGGCAAAATGCAGGAAAAAAAAAAGGTTCATTTTTAACACATTTATCTTTTGCACCGAGACATGAAAGACTGACAAACACACCAAGAATGAGTCAATGTAGCAGCATCCACTCCATATGAGGGGCGGGTGGGGGGTGGGGTTGTCTCTGTCAGTGTTTCCAGATGATGTGGTTCTGTTTGCCTCCTCAGAGCTTCACCCTGCATTGGTATGAGAGTCAACATCTTGACAACAGAGGCCATGGTTCTCTGCTGGAAAACAGTTGATTGCTCAGTTGAATGTCGGTAAATTGAAGTTTGAAATGAGTGTGTGTTGGACAGATAGATTGGTGTGATGTCAGCCGTAATGCAGCTGCCTTCTGGAAGGCTGAAAGCTTTAGATTCACAAGTCAGTGTAGATTCTAACCCCTTCCTATTGTCATGAGCTTTGGGTAATGACCCAACGGAGATTACGGATACAAGAGGCAAAAACGACTTTCCTCCATTTAAAATAGAGTAAGTAACTAGCTTAAAGTAGAGCTGCTTCTCTTCAAAGAAAGGTTTAGGCATGTGATCAGAATACCTACTGCGGACCTTCTCTTAGAGGTTGTCCTAGCATGTCCAGCGGGTATGTGACCTCGAGTTATGTATCTCCTCTGGCTTAGAAATACACTGGGAAAAGCTGAAAAAGGAGCAGGAAAACGTTGCTGCAGAGAAAGACATCTGGACCATCTTGTTAAGCTTGCTGGGGACTGCGAATTGTTCTGAGCACCTGTTATTTTGAAAAATCCAGTAGTCTGAAAAATGTCTGAAAGACCCATCCATTGTCCCTTTAAATGGCAGGTGTTCATTGCAATATGGTTAAATAGCTGGTTAGATGATGAGGGTTACAAAAAAAAAAATTATGGTATGAGAAAAATCAGAGACAAAGTGGGGACAGTTTTCTGCAGAATGTGGGCAGGAATGAAAAATAATACAGAGAATTGGAATAATGGGACATCAGAAAAATTACATGACACCACCATTTCAACCTAGCTTGGACAAATGTCAAAAAATGGTTGGAATTAGAGCACCAACAATCCCACTGACACAAGACAAAAGCGCCAGTCACTGCACATATGCTGGTCTCATTCAGTTAATGTAATGATGCTATTACATACCGTATCATTAGCAAGTGATGTAGTACACGGATGTTAAAAACTCTCCATGCATTTCCCTCTGTGCATATTATCAAAGCCTGCACTCAAACCAGAGGGGTAAAAAGATACAGAGCCCTGTTCAGCAGCTAATAGCAGGTAATTTGTTGCATTGATTAAAGCTGTCTCCTTGCTGTTCTGTGGTCGAAACCACATTTGAGTATGCTATTGATACTCTTTAAAGTGAGAAAGTGAATGAGTTACTGACCTACACCTGTTTCACTTGAAAGAGGACTTTAAAATGTTAGATTATACCCCTTTAAAGGTTCTTTTAATGGCCCCTTTCTGGTAATTAAATTGTACCCGTTAAATCCTGAGACTTGGATGGATACGTCATTGTATTGTCGCAAAAAGTATCATAATGGACTAATGAGAAAAAAAGGTCAAGTGCTAAACTGAGTGGTTCTGAGAAATTAAATTAATAATTTATATTTGTTTCAGCCTGAAGATGGATCTTGTCAGTGCTAGGGCCGACTTTAAAATGAAGGTCTTTTACTACTAGTTTAAAAACGAAACCCGTTTTTTTATTTATTTTGTTAAGGTTTGAATACTTTGAAGCTAATTCAACACATTTTTATGGTTTGGGATTGTAAATATCTCACAGAAAACTTCATGTTTGTTATGACCCCAGACCTTTGCTGTCGGCCTCACCTATTGGTCAAAAAAACTCTTTAAATACAACCTCAAGAGATCAAGAGTTTGTCTGGGTTTGACTCTATGAACTCCGCAGGTAACATTGCATCTCTGAATGTTGAAAGGAATTTAAGGTAAACACAAGTTTAAGCCTTAGGCACTGCTGTTTACAAAAACTAGTCCAGGTGGACCAGCACTTACTGATTCAGGTGCAGTTCAACATAGAAGGGCTCTGTCAGTCATGAAAATATGATCGAAGCTAAAGCAGATTTGCAGAAACTTTGGTCTGAATAGATGCTCAGTCTCACCTGTGAAATGGAGCCCATGCACGGGTCTTTGTAATGTGTTCAGTTGACTTCAAGCACAAACCGGCTTGTGCAGGCTTGTGTCTCCAAATTGGTTTAAACCAACAGTAATCACAAAGGTACTGCTTGTGATACTCACAGTTATTCTGAGAGCCAATACGAAATTATCTTAATTTCATGCAAACTGTCTCTGATGCTATAATGTTTGTAGACATTTCCTGTAATATCTTTGTTTAAACAAACAGCTTTTTTTTTTTTTATTTGCATTTGGGAGTATGCAAACCTTTTCTTAATTCACTGTTCAAAGAACAATTTACATTGGCAGATAAGAGCTTGAAAGAAATATACTTTACTTCTACTAATGAAGCTGCAAAATTGCATGGTGAGGGAAAGTCACTGTCATGGTGCTAAAGCAATTAGCAGAAAGGTTGTAACTACCATTGTACAGAGAGCTGGTGGGATTACTACCTCTCTTGGGACTATAATCGTGTAAGGAGGGTCACAAAGATTTGCTGCCCAGAACCAAAGGGGATTTTGAACTTTGCAACCTTATTATCTACAAAACCAAGTGAAGTAGTTAATAGATTCAAGGGTGCAGAGATCATGTGCTTATCTCCATCTGTCCGTTTGTAGTTTTTAATCTTTGACAGGCATAGGTACGTCAATATTGCCATGAAATTTGCAGCGCACATTCAAGCATCAGCAGGAAGCGAAATATCGATTTGAGTGACCCTTTAACCTATCCTTGAGCAGTGTTTGTTAACTACATCAACACATATTGCAGCTTCCAGGCTCAAGATCAGGAGAGCCAATTACTGGCTTAACTGTTTCTGGACGCTCACCAGAACACAATTAGAATGTGCTTCAGTAGACATCCATAAAATTAAACTCCTTTATTAAAAATTGTGATCAATCTCAACCGATTCCACTAACTTTTTTTTAAGCAAATTTAGCTGAATTAATGGGTATTTTGTGAGTCGTCGGCCTTTATTTGGAATTAAAAGGTTTGTAATTTGAACATTTACACCTAAGTGCTTTTAATTACTTATTTACAGTACTTAAAAAGAGAGATTCTGAAATCCTGCGAGTGTAACCCCTATTACCCTTTACTGATTGTTTGGTTTTTGAAGTGAGAATGTTTGATGAATCCCTCAGAGTTTTAACCACCTACACAGAATCCTGACTGAATTCTGTCTTTAGTTTTCATCACTGAATCTTTTTTAAACGTGTGTGTTTTAATCTCTGTCCGACACACAGACTGTCTGAGGCATAATTCACACATGTATTTACAGAGCTGTGCTGCAGTTCTTAATCAAAAGAGAGAAAGACCTGAGATATCTGTATAACAATCAGAAAAACTTTGAAATATTTCCTCTGATTGGTTGCGGACACAGTTTGATTTTAACATTAGTTGATACCTTGTTTTTGTTTTCTTCACTGAAGATCCGAAGGGCTTACTTCACGCATGTAACAAATTTCATCACTACAAGGCTCGCTGAAGAGAAGACATCAGGAAGGAGCAACATACCGTAGAAGTGAGAGCACCCTGTTTGAATGTTTCAGCACCTTGGAGAGCGAGTCTAGCTTTACCTCAGCTAACCCTTCATTCTCTTTTCTCTACATAACAGACAATCAGTCCAATACACTTAAGAATAATCATCATTTCTGCTCTATAACTGACAGGTCTAGTCTTCCAATACAGTAATTTTTACATCTTTCTAAGGCAAAGCATTAAAAATGTGACCTTCTTTCACGTGAGACTGATTTTAATACAAACTCTATGTAGATTTTAACCATTTAGTTCAGCAAGATTGATTTATTATCATCTTGCAGCAAAAGGTTGTATAAGAATTGCAGTTTGTATTCCTCATATGCTTCTACTCAAAACAGAAAATGATATAAATGGGTCAATAATTAATAGGTTTTTTAAAAAATAAAACTACCTTTTTGTATTTGGGTGCAGAGTGTGAGGAATTTTAACAGAATGAAGTAGGATGCCGCGCTGAAGTCTGGTGGTTTCTGAGGCAGGTACTTCTGTTTCTCTTGCCACACGGCAGCAGGGCGAGCAGACATCCACCCGCGGCTGAGGTGGATGCTGTCTTTTAATATTCTTACTTCACCAATATCACAGATGCTCAGTAAATGGGTACTAATGATGTTTTGGTGGTTTAAATCATGTGGAGCCTCCCTGTCTAACACTTTGTAATGGATCGTGGAAAAGCTGTTATCTTTAGAAAAAACTTATAAGATTTCAACAGCATCAATTTGGCTCATTTGCTGTTTTCTGTCTCAAAGGTGGCGTTTTTGAGGAATTCCATTTCCTTTCAGAAGAAAATTATGCTTGTTATACATTTGAAATTCATTGTTGTGTTTATTCAAAAGGTTGCATGTACTTTTTCTCACCACTCAAACACCAGGAAAGAAAATAAACACATCTGGGAAAAAGGCAAGAAATCAAGACAACACATGCTGTATAAATAGACAAACTGTTAAATTATCCAAACTAATGTTTTTCATGTGTCTGTAATCATATCTCAAGCTGGTGC
The DNA here is from genome assembly GCA_029814765.1 of Acanthurus leucopareius. Lineage (NCBI taxonomy): Eukaryota > Metazoa > Chordata > Actinopteri > Acanthuriformes > Acanthuridae > Acanthurus > Acanthurus leucopareius. Next base: position 1,385,854 of record JAQMCX010000027.1, read on the forward strand.
AGAATTTAAAGGAAAATGTGAATTAAGATAATTAGTATCAGGACATGTGTAGTGATGTGAAATGAAAGCAGTCAGCAAGTGTTTAACAATATGCTGATGTAAGAGACAAACAAGAGGATGAAGGGCTTAAATAAACTGTCATTCATGTAAAATTTAAAAAGTCCAGTGCAGCATATGCACTGCAGGCTGGTGTTACCTTTCAACAGATGGCAGTATGACCCATATTTTAAATGCAAAGCCTCTATGTCTTCAAATATGAGTTTGAGCTTACAACCTGCAACTTCAATGATGTGAATTGTTTGACAGTGTATCTATCTATTTGAATTTATTTGTTGAATTGGTCTATTTTCTCTCTCTATTGCTGTGCATGCAAGTTTCTGAACAATCTCGCTCGAGAAACACACCAGAGAGCAGCCGACTGCAACCTCTAGTGATTCCCGTGAACTAAATGTGTTAGATAAGAACATCACTTTCCTGTCCAACATCCTTCCTGATCATCTGGGGAACTGAACCTGCAATCTGACAGAAACACAACAGCTTTTCCCACTTTTCAGGACACAGCCCTCTCTTGTTATTTTGGAAAGTCAGACCATTTTGGAATGATTTACTCTGAGTCGTGGCTAACAGGCTCATTATCGCTCTGTAATTATTCCTTACATGTATGACAAGTCTAGTGGGAACAACACAATTTTGCTGGACATAATCAGCAGAGTGAACTGGATTCATGCATTCAGCCTTTATTTGGGCTGAAACAGTGCACTGACACAAAAAGTGCCAGTTTTCTGAGTAAACTGTGTCACCGCAGCCCTAAAAACAATCATGTATGTCAGGAATGAGCAAGCAAAAAGTCCATAATGAGAGGAAAGTCAGTGGAAAGTTGTGAAAGTTTAATCATTTTCATAATAAAACTGTTGGATTTAAAATGTATTTATCGAGCAACTCTCAAAGCAAAATGTCTGATAAGAGAACGAAAAATGGTTTAAAAACAGAAAGAAACTTAAAAACTAATTTGATGCATAGTGTAATCCCAGATCTGGCATTTTTGGTCTGATATTTGACAGCTCTGTGTAACGCTTGTGTGTGTTTTATTTTCACATTGATACGCCCTGGTTTAAATAATGAAGTATTAAATCCCCCAAGGACAGCTCAACGGCCCGCATGGCTGATTACATCCTGCTTTGATTTAAATGCACTCATCCCTCACAAACATCACCGGAGTCCCCCCGTTCTGCCCGGAAATTAGTAGGCCGGTCAAAATGATTAATAAATGGCTGGTAAATAAATCTAATTTTGTCACTCACAGCCGACACAGGCCTCCAATAACACCCTGCCTGTCCAAATTAGGGCAGAATTGTAAAAGATGGTTTCTCAGGGTGCGTGAAAGGAAAGATAAAAAGGAAATAAAGGACTTACGTAACATGAATTTGTTAACTTTTTTCTCCAACATTTGCTTTTCTCTTGTGAAAATCCAACTTTAGGTCTATAAAATTTTAATATGAGCTATCTAAGTAGGCAAAAATCCCTCTTTTGTTGCTCCACTTATAGCTCATGTCTACAAAAAGCCAACTTCTGATGAGTCACAAGCAGACTTTGTTTCATTTTTAAGCTAAAAAGGTTGGGATCCAGTGCTGAACACAATTGCAGCTCAGTCTTGCCTCTAACAAATAAAGGTTACAGCTGATACTTGACTTTTTAATTCATTATAAATTATAGATTATGAGCGAATAGGACACATAAAACCCCTTGAAAACAAAAGAATATACTTGCATGCAAAATAGGCCTCTGATGTGCTTTTATTGCTTGTTGACATTTCATTGTAGGACCTTTGAAACAGCAGTAAATACAAACTGTGGAAAACAGGGTGAATACTTACCGCTTTGAGCTTATAAAAACCAATTGCCCTATCACCACACATTGCCTAGCAAAGTAATAGGCAGAGGGCCCCCTCAGGCTTATGACCAGGAATAGCTGTCCTGATTGTCCTCGCAGTTGGTGGCCAGGAATGAGACACTTCATGTGTTCAATGTTCATCAGTGTTCCTGTTTATTCACTTTAATGGATGCTGGACAAGCTATGACACAGAGGAAATTACAGTAACAAGATTATAGGATGAAAAACAAGATTGGCCCGGACAAAGCGACATGTAGCAGAGATGGTTTTACGCTCACAAACAAGCAGATGAGACGCAGAAGGTGTAGAAATTTTTTACATGTTCAAATATTAATCTTCACTAGAGAAAAGTGTTATTATGTGGTATCACATCAGGTTTTGAGTAGAAAAGCCCTTGATTCAAGGTTAACAAGTTGATTTAAATAGAAGACTTCTTTTTTACCTACTTGAAGTGATTTAGATCAAATCCCTGTTAATGGAGAATATTATGCAAGACTTCTTTTTTTTTTTACAGTGCTGCAGTTTGTAGTAGACTTTTTTTCAGTGGGTAGTGATTGTTCCGAAGCTTGTCAATGTCTTTATTTTTCTTCCATGAAAAGCCATTCTTTGTCTGTCCTTAAGAGTTATTCACTCCAGAGTAGGCTCAATGACCAATTCATAAAATGTATTTACCACTGATATTAAAGTGCACACCTGGGAAATTCTCAAGTACAATGAGACTCTGAATGAGAAGTTTGATATATTACTCTGCAGCATGACTGTAATGATCACAGGTGGAGCAATCAGAACAATGGTTGATATGATTGTGATGTTTTGCATCTTACGTCAAAATCTCTGTATTTACTGTATTCAAATATATTCCAAATCTGACCAAAAGCCAACATGGGAGGTTTTATTTTAGAAAAGTAAACTAAAAATTGAGACTCTATCTTAACACTTCTCCTGTTTTTGGCACTTCTCATATATCTTCTACATTTCTATAACCTTGCATCCATCACTGGTTGTTTACACAGTAAGCATATTTGCCTTTTTATACTGTTTTTTCAATTGGGGCACCTGACTCTTTTTGTTTGCTTACTTCCACATCACATTCAGAGTGATTCACAAGTTACAGTTGGTGGAAAAATTGCTCCATAAATCTGATTACATTCTAATTTGATTGAAACTTAAATACAGATAAAGAGATAAATAGAAAGTCAACTTTGACCCAGGAACACAACACGATTGTCATTGTTAATATTCAATCTGACAAAAAGGTTGGGAATCTCTGATGTTCAGTATCAACTAACTAACCTGTTTGCTTCCTTCTTCTCCAGAGGTCGCACTTAAACTAATCATAAGTAAAGTGGAAAGTCTCCTATTTTCCTGGAATATTCCAGAATATTCTTGCAACTGAACTTTGTGTTTTGAACTCTGTGAAGGCAGAGCTTCCTCATGAACTTAGTCACCTGCATCAACTTCACATGTCAAAACCCTGTCAGCAGGCAGCTTTGCATCCCCAAGACCGAGATGATCGCAAGCTTCAAAATATGATTTACATATATTAATGTGCCGTCAGTGAAGAGATAACCCCCCTCCTCACCAAATAAACCCTTAGAAAGTGAGGAAAAGTAACTTTAGGGCAGTTACAGAGAGCCCATCATACTTGCAAAAGCCTGACATTAAGGTGTCCCAGACTACTTTGTCCTCGATTCTGCCGGTTAAAGCACATATGGTCCTAATTACAATGGAGACGTTCTGGGACTGAACAAAGAAGAGAATTGTTCTCCCAGAGGCTTTTTGGCAATTCTGGGTGCTTGACTTCTTGAAATTGAAAAGATACATATGCAGCCTCTAGACATACATTTCTCCTGAGACCTCAGCCAGTGTAATTTGGAAACCAGGAGCTTGATACAGGTACTTCAGCAAGTGAATGGCCAGCATACTCGCCATTTTGAACCGTACAATTAGAACCGGCTAGACATCAAATCTATAGATGTTTGATTGGCAGCCTGAGTTTGACACTTTTCCCCGCTTGTCATTAAGAGTTATCCCAGCGTGAGCTTGAGTCCAGAGGGAGAGTCGACGGGTGGCCAAAGTCTTACTTCAGCTGAATTGGGCCGATCGATCGGGATAGTTGATATTCCGTGTGTACGTCTTGAGCAGCCCCATCCTTACCCAAAGTCATTTTTATTTTATTTTCTGTCATTCATATATCAAAGTCTGACTGCTGCTCCTTAAAGAAACAGGATGTGTGCTCATGATCAAAGACAGCCCTCAGTGTCTACCACGAGTCAAAAGCAATATTCAGCCCGGCTCTGTCTTAAGTGTGCCTACTTTGCATTATGTGGTTCTTTCCCTCCAGTCTTGTTTTGCTGTGGATTGAGGAGAGGACAAAATAAAGGCGACTGCTGCAATTTCATCCCTATTGGCCCCGTGGCAAATTGGCCCTTTATCAAGCAGGGGCTTCATCTATCAAGCCAAAGACGGGTATTGAAATTGCCCCACCGGCCACAAATCAGACCAATGGATCGGCCTTTATCTCAGACAAGGCCGTCATCACTCTGTAGTGGCTGGAAGGGGAGGAACCGGGCCATTTAAGAGTCTATCCTGCGTTTCTTTGCTGATGGATGTGGCCTGCTTGACCTCCCGGTGACCAGGAGCAGCTGGAGGAGGGCCAAACCTGTGCTTAACCTGGATCGTAACCTGCCTGCATGTGTGATTCTCTTTCACTCCGAGACTCCGACTTTGTCTCACTCTGTCGGGGTTTTTTTTTTTCCCGCCTTTGCTGTCGGTTTTTCCACTCGCTCCTCTATCACTGTTAGCTCTAGTTTTTCTAATCTTGTCTGTCTTTGTCTCCTGCTGCATCTCTCCTCCTCCTGCTGCTCCCTCACACACAAACACACACACACACACACACATACACAGTCTCTATTTTTTCCTCACTTTTTTTTAAACCTCCCCTCTCACAGCTTACATTTATTTTCTGTAGCCAATCAATGCAAATAGAGAGAGACCATAATGAAGAACAAGACAAATGGATGCTGCATTGTCAGCTGTGCCTCTCTAGCTTTAAACATTAGTCTGTCTGCTATGATTGATGGAAAGCTGCATTCAGGTAATACCTCACTCCAGCCATATTCCTCACAAGCAGCTATCTGTAATGGCGAGACATCTAGACTGCCTGGCTGGCATAATCCCCCTGCATGTTTCTGTCGATACGGATAACATAAACTCTTTTATAAATATTGCTTCCTCTACATTAATACGGATATAAACCAATCCCCCCTCTCCTCCACCACCACCCTCACTGATTCATATTGACACAAAGATCCATTTACCCACAGGTCAGAAGTTATAACAAAATTTCCAGTCGACAAGTTTTGATCTCAGAGGTGCAGCAACACAGAGTGATAAGGCTGACCTGGGATCTGTAGTTCACCAGCACTCATCCGTGGTAGCCAGAGTCTTTGCTCATCCTCTCTGATCAATTTTCGTGACTTATGGGTTTAACTAAAAGCCCATCCACAATCTAATCCTCTTCTTAATTATGTTTTAACCGCTCTGCTTTTATTTGATTAGATTCAATCACCGCGCAATGAACCCAATCAGAGACAGGGATATTATCTGTACTTTCAGATTCATTAACATAAAGCTGCTTTGTGTCATTGGGCTCATTGAAAAGCATCAGAGGTATTACGAGAAACAGGCTTGTATGAGTGCTAAAGGATCAGTTCAGATTATTAAAACTTGGGTCTTATTTTTGTAGCTTTTAATATAATTTCAATTACTGGGAAAACACTGTTTATAACAAAGTGATTGCTGACCAAGCGGCATCCTCCAGGGATGGACAAAATGAAGCCAGTGTGGAAGTGCACAAAACCGCAGTTCCTCAAATGGCCACTTGAATCTGCATCTTAAAAAAAAAAAAAATAGGGATCATCCCCATAGGCCCCTACATTAAAACTCACAGCTTTGCAGCAAAGATAAACATATCAACAGCCTGGTACCAAAAAAATGTTTTAATCTCTATATATTGAAGCTAAAGTTATGCATTATTGAGGGCATGTCTGCTTTGAGTGACGGCCAGCCTCTAGCTTTCTGCATTACCCATGAGCATAGCAATGCATATCCTCCCCAGCTCCACCCTCCCATCCAAATATGGCAAATCCTGCCAACTTTAAGGCTTCAAAACAGTGGCCCAAAAACCAGTGGCCCTTTCACTATTTATTTACAGTCTATGTTGCTGTGATAAGGGAACACAGCTGAATCCCTACAGCCTGAGCCTACAGCCTGCCATGAGGCAAGAGACATGAGAATTCAGACAATGAAACAGCTTAGAAATAAGGCTTCAGTGTCACTATATTATCTACACCATTTATTTGCAGGTAAAAGTGAGCAAAAATGTGGTATTAGTACCTTATTACAGAAGTAGAATGTTTTTGCATAACAAAACAAGCACAGTATGTCGAGTAAAACCATAAAGTCTATTTGTAATCAATGGATGTGCATGAAAGTTAACAAGGACTGTTTGGATTTTATGATTCCCCTTTTTTTTACAATTAACTTCGACTCACCCATTGATTTCAAACTGTATTTCTTCTTTACAGTGTTTCAGCTCTCCAAGATCTCAGCAATCACCCTTGTGACCACAATGTTTTTATTGCCAATAGAAACGATGGTCAAAACTGCAGAACTGAGACCTGAGTTGTAACAAACTGGAATTCCCTTTTAAGTCAAGCAGTTTGGTGCCACTTGTATGGTCCATCATGGATAACAGCACCCTACTGGAGCTCCCCAAGCAGTTTGACATAAATGGTAAGTATTTCTGCTAGCGCTTTTTTTTTTCTGCACATCTGGCACATATGAAGTGGACTGCATAATCCTTATGCCTGCCCTTGGTCCAGGGTGAGAAAATGGAGCACCATGAAATGCTAATCAAATTTAAGGGAAAGCAATTCTGAATTCTGAAAGCCTTATCCCACCCCATCCCCTTGACTCGGTATGTGTGAGGTGTTATCAGTCCCTCGGGGGAAGCAAGGGAACCTTGGCCTGCACGGTGTTAGGGAAGGGAAAGACGAAAGTCTTCAGGGGGAAGAACACCCACACACACAATGGATGCCTGCAGAAAGTAAAACAGGTCAGGACTCCAGTGGTCTGATAAGGCAGAGGACTCATGAATTAAAGAGTGGTGGAGGAAATATGACATTTTTCCTTTCCATTCAGTCTATCGGGACTACTCGCTTGGCGGTGAAATTACCTGGAGAGAAGCTGGTCCGATAATAGACTGCCAAAGACGAGATTCACTCTAGTAATTTCTCTCTGCTCGTCAGGGCAGATTGGCACTGAAAATTCAAAACACTGCCTTTTGGGAAATTTGAGAGACAGGGGAGTTACATTATCATAATAGATCATTTGTATCTGCTTAAATACCTATTTTTCTACTGTGTAATGGAAGCCATTCTTCCGCAAATCTTTCCCTATTGAATGAATATTGGATTTACAAGGCTCATTGAGCTTAATTAAAGCAGCCAGTGGGGGCCGTCATCATCCCTAAAAGTTACGTGTGTTCACTTATATTAAGGTAACATGTTATAACAGTTTTCATTCAGAGCAACAGTTTCCGGCTTTCAACAGTTTCCCAGCTCCACTGCTCCAGCAGAGTGCAGATATAAAGCTAAAAGAGGCCTGTATTCTTGTTTTTGGGGAGCAAATAAAAGCCTTTTTTCTCTTTTACTCCTTCTGCAGAGAAGCAAATGATTAATATGGAAGTGGTAATGGCGCAGGAGGGCAGGGATGCAATGGCTCTTCTTTCTCTAATGATTGGTTTAAGTGAGTGCTGTAATGGGCAGGGGTGCCAGGGCCGGTGATTTACGGGACCTCCTTCTGTCGTCATGCCATCGAGGTAGCCTGGAGGGGGGGGGTTGACTGGATAGTACAGCCATTCTTTCCTGAAAATATCCTAAAAAATATATTCACACAAGATATATATGTATGCATATAAGTCTTTTTCATTCCTGCTAAGCCAAGTGAGGTTGTGAATATTTATCATATAGAGAGAAAAGGGAGAAGAGTGGCCTGTTCCAGGCTAACCTTTAGCTGAGAGTGTGGGTGATGCCATGGAGGTGTGAACTGGCAAATGATGAATGGCGCTCATAGATACAAAAGCTGAATACAATTTCTTACCATAAGGCCCAAAGTTGAAACTTTGAGAGGGTTAGGGTTAGTCCAGTTCTGTCAGATGCCTGTGGAGCAATATACATGAAGCAGTTATTTCTCACTTTGGAAAAAGGTTACAATGTCCTCCATGGGGTCTTTTGGTGGGCAAACAAAGTGAAGGGGAGCCTGAGGGGGAGGGAAGGTGGGTAAATAGCTTCTCTAATGGAGTCCTAATCTGTGGAGGCAATCTGCAGAGAGCTGCCCCCGGCTGTGCCAGGTGGGATGATGAGACAGAGGTGACAGCGTGGCAGTTATTATTAGTGGTATCATTGATCAGGCAGCGGCTGCAGCAGAGTTGAAGAGGGATGATGGATTTTGAGGCTCCAACCCAGCTAAGACATGAAGGCTGTCAGGAGGGGCTTAGTGAGTCCATATATAAAAAAGGAGACAGAATGAGGATTTGGGCTTGTTGTACTGTGTTTTCATGTAAATCAGGTAAAGTCTTGGCCATAGATCAGAGATGGGTCGACTGCATTTGACAGAAGTTGTAGATTTCAGACAGTGGCATGTTCCAGATGAAAGAGTTTGTGTTGTAAATTGGGGTAAAAATAACACAAACTCTATGAGGATACCGAGAAAAACAAGCAAGATAATTATCCTTCTACATCTGTTTGTTTATTTGATCTGCAGCTTTTTTCCTGACCCATATTTCCCCTCTGTTGCTGTTGGTCATGAAGTGAAAAGAATGGACTTGCTCAGTCTGATTTTTAAGCATCCTCAGAGCCTCTCAGCTTCCCGAGACCAAAGATTGAAGAACAAGACTGGACCAAAGTTGGGAACATTGTCTTTTTTTTGGACGTTTCAGACTTTCATGTCAACAATCCTCAACCGCTCAGGATTAAAGAGGGCTTCAAGAATGTTAGGAAAGAAAACAATTAGAACACAAGACTGTCTACAGCTTTGTAAGAGGAGTTCAGGACAGCTCTGCTGAGATAAATATCAGCCTGCTACGACCTCTGACACACCAAAAGTTACACTTGAACACACTGCAAATAATACAACCAACAGCCAACAGTCAGGTAGCAAGCACACACCTGTGCAGGAGATAACTCTTTAACTAGCAGGTGGAGGTGGTGCATCAATCACTGAGACAGGAAACAGAAGAACAAAGAATGTAGACATGTAAACTGCTGTTACAATAAAGCAGCATCACTCACTAATTTAATGATTTTGTAATATAACTTAAACTGCTTCTAATTGTGAATATGTCTGAGAAAAATAAAGAGAAACCGCACTTGGATGAAATTATGGATACTACAGCAAAAAGCTCAGGGGGTTTTCCTGAACTTGTTTTGAGAGCAAGAGTGAAATGAAATTTCTCATTTTAAAATCTTCACAGGGCTCTTTCCATCTCAGCTCCACATGTTGAAGGAACTTATCAGTCCAGTCATCCAGAGGCAAAACAGTAACAATCAGGACTGTATTTCTGTTGAGCAACAGCCAATCAGAGTGTTTTTTTAACCCACCAACAGGCTGTGCCACCAATTCAATATGCTGATTGGTCGAAAAAGCCACCTACAAGGGCCAACTATAGCCAATGGTGCAGACATGCCGCAAAAATCTAGGGCAACAGAGGCTGACTGATGGCCTGACACAAACCGACGGGATCAGGATCCTAACATGTGCTTAATGAGCACAAATGGCAGATGTGGCTGTTATTAGTTTTGCTGAGATTTGCTCAAAAATGAGTAACGGTCAAATTTTAATGTTGACCTGAAGATGGCGCCAAGTAAAAATCTGGATCAAAAAGTTATTACAATTCATCCAGATGTACACATGAATATGAATAATTGCAATCTACGCTGTTTCACACAAAAAAAACGCAAATATGAACCCCATGACATATGTACAAAATTCATGCTAATCCATCCAGCAGATGTTGAGATGTTTCACTTGCTAAGTGAAAAACTGTGACCTTCTGGTGGCAGCAGATCAACAAAGTCCTTTGGATGTATCATCTGGAAATGATGAATTTCAGAGCAATCTATCCAAGATTTGTTGAGCTCTTTTGATCCGAAGCAAAAAGTCACAGATGTTTACAGGCCAACAGACTGATATCTGAAATCTGTTAGAAAGGTAGAAAACCTTATCATTGCTCTAACTGCTGTGCAGCATATTAGCATAATGACTTTATTTTTGATAGAATATATAATGGACTATTATCATTATGTTAAGATACCATTCAGTGAAGTCAGAGAAGCAGGTATTCACCTTATTTTTATGAGTTACTTGTGTTCCTCACCTATGACATGTTTTCTGTCTGGTATCTTACAGCATTATTAATGATGTTTCATTGGTGTTTTTCCCCTCTCCAACCCTTGTAATGCCCTCAGGTATGACAGCAGGTGTTTCTCTTTGAAAGTCTCGAACACAGGCTTTCCCCACTGAGACTGAAGACATGGGACGAGAAGTGAAACAGAAATAACTACATTAATTGAAAAAACAGTATTAACCTGTGAATGCTGCCTTTCTTATTCTTTAGATTGAAATAATTTACTCAATAGAGACTCGATCTTGGAGGAAGTGCTACCGAAGCATGTGTCTGACAGTTGTTGTGAGGTTGATCTGAATGGTTTGTTCGTTTGAACACACACTTTTATTTCTGTTCATTTACCTTGACTTTTGTATTATAGTGAAGGACTTTACACATTGTACCATCACAGCGCGATATCTTTTCATCTTTTGAATTCGGTATGAATAACGCAATTTTCTGCTGACAGCTTTGGCACTTATGAATAATGTAGATGCAAAAGTCCATCATATCCACTCAGTGGACTGAAAACAGGATTTCAGAGCCACAAATTCTCACCAGAAGTCGGTTTAATATATTTATAGCTTCATGGAGTCTTGTTATCTCTGACATTTTTTTATCTTAAGTTTCTTTGAATATGCCCCTTGAATCTGCTATTTTAAACTATTTTTTCTCTTACCATATGCATAAATATTTTAATATTTGATATTTTCACAGAATACTACTACTACTACTACTACTTCTACTACTACTACTACAACTTTCTTCTTAGATGAGATGTAATGTCTTTGCTAGGTCAAGGAGTCAGTGTCAATTATAAATCTTCCCGACAGAGGGATTACGAATGGCAGAATGTAATTTATGTCTAAAACACAGTTGGGAAAATGACCCATATTAACTAATAGCACTGTTCTAATTGAGGCACTTAGTCATGGCAGTGTTGTGTCGTTTCTCTCCCTGTCTCTCTCTGCCTCAGATCTGGCTGTTTGTTAGTCTGTCTGGTCTGCTTCTCTCTCTCTGACTCACATACACTGCTCGCACACACTAATGATTGATCTTTAGTCAAACCCTGCAGTACTGAAGAAAACTAAATCCGTGATGTCAATACCCACACTGCACACAACTTTTAATATCTTAATTTTAATTGACGTAAAATGAAGGCATCTAAGTAAAAAAGTCCAGATTCAGAAAATAAGCACTTGACAATTTTTGCTGAGTTGAGAGCCAGAGATGCACTGACTCTGCCAGTGTCAAGCCAACCCAGACTCTTGCCATGAATGACACCTTTTTTCCCCTATTTTCCTTCTTCATATCTAAAGTCACTGTAAACTCGTGCTGTGCAGCTCAACTGTGTTCAAACCCAAAAAGTTTTATCTTAAATTCTAGTGGAAATCCAAAAGTTTCCAAAGACGCCAACTATGTTGAGCTGAATTTTTGGGAAACTGTATGAAATAATGCAGAAAAACACATTGAGGATATATTGAATTTGAAGAAATGGTGAGGCCATAAAAACATGCAGAGCTGAGTTGGAATATTGCTCCCATGAAGAGCCGGAAAAACCCTGATGTAGAATATTTAATGCTGTCAAACAGAGTGAAATGATTTTTTTTTCCCCACTTTATTGGGCTTCATTTTTATTTCATTACAGTCATTTTCCAAGTAATATGAGCAACTTCCTGAGGGGGGGAAAAAAGCTCATGCCTGTCTGGCTCGGAGCTTCACCAGCTAGAGGGCAGAGTTGCTCTGGAGCCGATGCCAACTCTGCAGAGCCCACCGCTGAGTCGAGGCACATCAGAGCCGGCCTCATCCATTCTGCTGGCTCCAGACCAAACACATCCGGGCCACTTTGATGTGATCACTGTGAAATGCATTTTGTTGCCATGCACGGCAGAAGTGGAGAGAAATCAGGATCATGGATGGGTCGGGGCACTGTTTCCTCTTCTTCCTGCACGCTGACCCCTCTCAATCATTTTGCCTGCATTAATCTGGCCTTGTTTGCACTGCAGTCACGACAGTAGCTTCCTTGAATAAAGGTTAGGTCTTTAAATTTTCTCTGCTTCATGTTCATGTCCTTTTGTTTGCCCTCTGTTGAATCATTTCCACATTTTTGTGGCTCTAATCTCTCTCCATCTTTGTTATTTTTTACAGCAATGAGAACTGCAGTTTTTAACGACTCGTTTGTCTTGTTGGTCCTTGATTCCGGCGACGTCCTTGCATTCCCAGATCTGTCTGCTAGCAAAATGTCACATACCAATCCAAGCAATAATTTACATGACTACTGAATATGATGCAAGTTGGTAAAAAAAAAAAAGGAAGAAAAAAAAGAAGAAAATCCTTTAACTTGGCAGGTGGCTTTGACACCTCCATGCCCTCAATTATCCCTTTGTACCTCAAACTGTCTCCTGCCCAATCTCCCGAAGCCGCTGCTTGTCATTTAAGATTTACACTGTCTTTTCTAAGACAGTTGGATTATTTTCTCCTCAGCGGAGCTTTTTACGTGACAGTTTTCTGTTAACAAGAGGTGGTGAAATAAAAAATTCTCTTCATTATACTTGACTCACCGTTTGGGAAAGTCTTAGGCTGGGATCCAATTTCTAGGTTCATTTACATCCAGTGTCAATCCAGTTTGTTCAGTAACCTTTTTGTGCAAGATTGTGCATATGATATGATTTAATCATGGACGCCCCGCTGGGAGGAAGGTGCAACCCTCGCTGTAGCCTTTTTCCCTCCATGTGGCTCTAATGATTGCTGGAGGAGAAATTGTTCACTCTGTAATGATGCCTGTCTGTAGATGCAGCTCTTCTGCTCTGAACTCTGCTATTATGATGCACATTTGAATATTTTGAAAATATGCTTTGCCTTTACTCGTTTTTTTTTCTTTTTTTTTTTTTTTGCAGAAAAGTCCAAACCTCCTACGAGAAGTTGTGTGATACTCAGCTGAAGGCATTGGCAAGTTTCACAAGAGCGCAACACGAAGATCTGTTTCCTGCACTTTGGATCCAGTGAATTTGATGCCAAACCATGTTGGTGTGTTTTATGTATCGTTGTAACATTTTGGAAAATAACTCTATCTCATTTTTTGTACTGTTTACTAGAAAAAAAAGCTATACTGGGACACTTCAGCAGCACAGCACACTGACAACTGTCATTTTGTTCCTGCTTTTAAACACTAGCACAGGTATCAGTTAGTTTGGTGTGACTTTTTTAAGGAGAAGCATCCTTTTGTGAAGAAAATGCTGAGTCACATTGTGCTTTAGAGAAATTTAAAGGGGATATTTTTTGCTGTTTACAAATGCATATATATGTAAATGAAGCCTGAGTTTGCTACTGGAGTCAATCTTCTTATACACAGTTTTCTCTTCAATCAAAGCATCTCTTTATCCACTGCAAGTCTTGATATCCTCGAACCAAACTCTGGACAAGAATAAGAATGCCTTTGTTTTTGCCTTGCAGCAGGTCACAGATCACTACCATTCAAAGAATCATTTAAAAAAAAAGATAACACTTAATGGTTTCGTAGTGTTCCAGAGCTTAACAATGCAAATGCAAATATTTCCATTATGATACAACCACTCCACAATAATACTTTTTATTCAAAAGCCAATTTTAAGTCAGTCACCAAAGGACAACATTCGAACCACAATTAAATGTCAACAAATCTAAACAAGCAGCAGAGAGCATTGAGAAGAAAAAATGAATAACAGAAAACAAGGCACGTGGATGTGTCAAGGATGCATTATATGCAGATTGAAAAGCAGGGGGCGAGGGGGTCTTATTTTAAAAAAGATGAATTTTCCAGCTCAAAAAGAAAGCAACAGATGTGTATTGATGCGAAAGCCAGAGGCAAAGAAATGCTCAGGGAACAGAAAGCTTTGTCCCCCCATGGAGGGGGGGCTGCAGAGGGGGACGGAGAGCAAAGAGGCGTCAGTGAGGCATTAACAGGCTGAGTGGAGGTGAAGAAAACTGCATGGAAGGTGAATGGAAAGGAAAAGTCACACCACAGATTAAAAACTTTCAATCCACTACTTAACCTCACATGTTAGGTTAAGCACACTCGTTAGGTACAAGCAGAGATCACATTCTGTATGAAGAAGACAGGAAAAAAAAAGGTGCACAAATGCTTAATGAAACATAAAATTCAGTGGTGTCTTTTAAATCATTCATAAAGCGAGCAAGACTGAATAAATGAACCCAGCTATCAGGCTATATTGAAATACACTGCATGCTTCTGCAAACATAGTAACAGGAATAGTGCATTAAGATAGCACAACACAGTATTAAAACCAGTAAAAAACAACAACATAAAAACACAGCTAACAATACTTTCTGCAGCAGATTTACCCCAAAAAATTTAACTGGTGAAACTTGAGATTGCTTTTGTTTTCAAACAGTCACAGGAGTTATAATGTTTCTGTGCATTTAGCGCTTACTGCTCTCATCTACAAAACAAGACGAGGGGGATTTTTGGCATTTTTTGACAGCAGATCAGTTTGAAATATGGCAGGGACTAATGGAACAAGGAGCAGACACAGTGAGCTGTTAGATGAAGAGCTGCAGGCGACAGGCTGAAACCTCCAACTTCTCAGCCAGGTGACTAACTCCTTTTAATGTGCTCTGCTGTTCACAGTCTCACACCATGTGCAGCAGAAAATCAGATCACACTTGCTCGCAAAATGATGGAATAAGGTCAATTACTTTCTATTAAAACGACAATAATCCCCCGCTTTTGTAATTAATTCAGTACCCTTGGTCAGATTCCATACTAAGCTTTGCTTTGAAGACTGCAGATGATACTTTGTGAATTACTTCAATTAAAATCAAAAGAAACTTAATGTTAGTCACCAGAAAAACACTATTTAAGACATCTAAAGGGAAAAAACTAAGAAATAGAGATATTTAATATCAGATAAAAGATAGAAATTAACTACATGTCCACACATTTCTACAACCTATACTAAGGGTTCAGTGTGTAAGATTTAGTTGCACCCAGTGGTGAGGTTGCAAATTGCACATGACTGAATATTCTTTTGCTTAACCTCCCTGTCCATGCATGTAAGTGAACCTACAGTGTCAGTGAAACTTCTAAAAATTGCAAAAGACCCTCTTTAGTTCCAGTGTTTTGTTTGTCCATTCTGGGCTTCCATAGATTCCATGTGGATATAAAAGGCTCATTCTAAGGCACTGAAATAATAATATAACTGAAATATAATAATTCTTATTTTGGTGACTAACCACTAATGAAAACCCACTTCTAAATATTACATTTATTCTTTGCCACGTACTGCAAATAGATTACCCTAAATTCTACACACTGGACCTTTAAATACTCTTTCAAGACGGTTTAGAACATCAATTTAAACACACAAACAGAAGGAAATCTATAAGTTATTACACAGGCTGAAATAACTAAAAAGAGGCAGTGAAAAGAAAGTGTTACCAGTGAAGGTAATTGCTCTGGATGCTGAATAAAGTGTCTAATTAAATCTCGCTCTTGTGTTCATGTCAGTCAAGCAGGAAACCTGTTTCATCCTCCTCCCCCAAGAGCCCCTGTTTACTATTCAGCAGGATGCTCCTCGTAATGAATGAGACTCTTAATTGCCCCGAGTCCTCCTGAGCCGAATGAATCATAAAATACATCCATATGTGATTGTGTCACCGCTGTGCTGACTAAACAATAGGCTGGGCTGGCTGCTTTTATGTCAGGTTGACATGGGGAGTCGCATGGTAACTTGTTTGCTAATGAGCTGACGGTGCCTCCTTATTACATGCACACTGGACACTGACAAGGTTTAAGCTGATATCAGGTAATAATTAGGTTAAAAAACCTTGACTGATAAGCTTGAAGCTCTAAGCGCCAATATCTCTTATCCTGAAAAAGCAGAGGAATGTTTTTTTTATTATTTCTAAACTTAGACCAGATTTTAAATGAGCCTAGATTTAATATGAGCCTCCATGTCTGATACTTACAACACCACTATGTATTTTATTCTAAACTGTGACAAAATTGTGCTCCTAAAGCAACAGCTAAGGCAAATTTTTTGCAGATCAAGCATGGCTGTATCAAAATAATTTGCATTTGTATCAGCTGAGATGAGAAAAACACTTAAAATCTATTACTGCAATAGCAAACCCTTGCTCACTCTCTTTCCCCTCACGCCAGGAAAGAGAAGAAAGATATATACTATTTATGAAGCTAAACCTTGATGATTGCACATGGTCATTCGCTGAAGGATAGTGCACTCCTGGCGAATGTGATTAGCCGGCCGCTTTATTACCCTCTGTAAAACATTCCAGACTTTAATGTGCAATAGAGCTCCTCTTTCTTTATGCTGCTGCAGTGAGTCCCACTCTGGTCTCATAACAAACATGCTGGTCATGCAGTTGAGCACCTCTCCAGCCTCCTCTTCATCGGCCCTAGCGCCTCCTTGAGTTTAAGCACTTTCATATGTCACTATGACATGTCCGGTGACTGGAGTGTAAACACTTTGGCAGGCCATCGCTTACACGCTCGGACACTTCATCTGATACTGTTTGATGTCGTGATTATTTTGGTGGACTGTAGGCCTTGAATCAGCCTGTCTAGACAAACTGACAGAAACATGTCAGTGTTTTTTTTTTTCTACTAACATCTCCTTTTGGGAGAATTTGTTGTTTCAGGACACACTTTTTATCTCAAAACTGGATGCAAATGCATACAGAGCATGTATCATTAGACCTGGTTGTTCCCCATGTTATCTAGCATATGACATAAGCAAAGAGGGAATTTTTAGAGATCATTATAATTCATCTCAGGCAACTGGATTGAAATCTGCATGTGACCACATGATGAAAAAAACACAAACTGCACATGCACACAGGATACAGATTGTGATCGGATTGCACAAGCAACCAGATGGTCAGGAACACGCTGAGACAACGCTGATTATAAGTGTATGTGAGAGCTCGTGCAGCAGCAGCAGCAGCAGCCACATAAACACTTCGCTGACCTTCTCTGCTGTTGCCTTCAGCATTTCATTTGTCTACGAGGGCCTCTTCTCCTCTGCCTCTAGTAGTATGAAAAAACTGGAATACCCACTCAAGGACGGGTCCACCAGAAACATAACTGTCTCTAAACAGCATTCTCTCCATGAGTGGACATGTTTTGTAATTTTACTTGAGGAAAAAAAAACCTGCTTCAGCTAAGCGTCATGCACTTGATTGTTTCCATTATTTTTCAATGATCTTTGCACACACATTATAGGAAAAGGTGTTTTTTAAGTGTGGCTAAAACTGGATTTTTGAAATTCATGTTAACATGTAACTGCAATTGAAAAGAGATCATTTATTTAAAGTGGGACTAATATACCTTGACAGTGCAGCTGGGGGTCACTTTACAAAGGCATGTTTAACCTTCGGTTGCCCAAAATTGGCTGAGGTGTTCAGCTTATATTCTGTAAATTAGAGTTGGTCCTGTAGCGTCTTTAAGCCAGAAAGTTGAACAGAGTACAGTAAGGGATGAACCTTTGTGTCAGGTGCTTGAGTGAAAACTACACATTTTTGAACGGATGTTTTTGGGACAGAAACAAAGTCAAGTTTAATCTCATCTTTGGCTCAATCCAGCAACAACGAAAGCTTGATTGCAACTGTGCAAGTAAACCCGCTGATTGTATTTTGAAGCTGTTATCAGTTGTAATTGGAACAGTACTGTTCAAATAATAAAGATGCACAATGATGCCAAATGTTAAACACATATTTTGCCTCATTTGTAAGCTATGTGGTCCCCGCTTAACACACTACTTTATCCCTTTGAACAGTTTTTGGTAAAATTAAAGGTATCTGATGTAATTTTTCTGTCAGTGCTGTTTTCACTGGTTTAAAATGGCAGGACAATAGAAAAAAGTAATGTCACATGTTTCTGTGTAACAATCAGGAATCTGTTTGATAAAAACTGTTTTTTGTGATCAATAGCCAGGTTTACATGCAGAATTTTTTTCATTCTGTTTGAAATCATTCCGATTGAAGAGTTCAGGTCAACTGTTTACATGTGACGTGATCTATTCCGATCTGGTGTTTACATG
>JAQMCX010000027.1:1404349-1426807 GCA_029814765.1 Acanthurus leucopareius
TATTATATTATATTATATTATATTATATTATATTATATTATATTATATTATATTATATTATATTATATTATATTATTGTCTTCACAAATGAAGCTATTTAACCCTCCATAGATGCATGTATTTTAATCATGTATATCTCAGGAATCAGTGTGCTCTTTGTTTTATCACAGATAGTGTATATCAATTACCACCAGGGATGGAAAGCAATGGAAAAGGTAAGTGATTCAATTTTTTGGGGGTGCATCCCTGATTTGAACTGGAGGTAACAGGCAAAGCGTGCTGTGGTTAGCCTTCTAAATAGCTCTGAGTGGATCACAGAGGCCTTTAGTACTGCAGGTAAATGGGCTGCAAGGCAATCTGTTGCTGTCTATCCCACTTAGCCAGGGACTGCAATCGGGAGCTGATGTTTGGCAGTGCTGCAAAGGGTGGGATTACAGAGACACTAAAGGGGTTTTAGCCACCTGGGTGAAAACAGCGATATTCTCTGTGCCACGAGGCTGAAAAGGAAATCTCTTTGCTCTGGGAAAAGTCTCTCGCCAGGTCTCTTGCTGATCTTTTACCAGATATGTTACCTGTTTTTTCCCCCCATTTTCAAATGCTGTGCGAACAGAAAACAATCAGTTTTCCTCCCCTGTGCAGGGAGAAGCACCTCTATAATGCTGTCAGGTGTCTGAACGGTATTAACATACATTCCAGGTAGCCGTCCATCCCCGGTAGTTGCAGTAACACTGTCAGTGTGCCTGACTGGCTTTGCATTAGAATCAAATACTGATGATTATCTCCTCTTGTCAAACGTTATAAAATGTTAAGTTTCCTTTTATGACTCTGTGAATGACCTCATGACAATGATTCATCAAGCACGTTTTTAATTGAAGACGACTGTCTCCGTCTCGAGGTGTATGAAGTCTCAAGATGTAATTTAATGGCTGGAAGATTATACATTAATTCAAAAGGTGGTGGGCACTTTGTGCCTAAAAATGATACCCTTGCTAGTCTGTTTAATTAATGCAGTTTCTCTTTAATTTCTCTCGACAAAATTAGGTGCATTTCAGGTGAATATACTTAAATAAAACTCAAATGTGGGTATTTTATTGTGAAATCTTCCAAAGGTTTATTTGTTGTTCTTTCTTTTTTTTGTCTTCTCCCTGTACATCAGATTTCAGAGTTCTGCATGCATTTGTCAATGTGGGGAAAAAAGAGTGGCATTAATTATCACACCTCTGTCTGATATTGCTAACTGTTATCACTGAACACTAAACATTGATTTTCACAGTAATGACTAAATTAATACACAGACCATCCATCTGAAGGGTGCCACTTTTTAATGATAATTGAATTGAGATATGCAGCAGTTTGCATAGTGAGAGGAGCATCTAAATATTAGGTTTAATGATTCATTTGGGCCTAGCCAGCAGCTACTTCCTAATGCTGTTGTGCTAATCGATGTGACAGTGAGAGTGCTGGACTGACCTTTTTATGCTCATGAACCAGCAGCAGAAATCAGATTTCTCTACATATTTGTAAATGAGCATTCAGCTTCAAAGGCTGTTTACTGCTGCATGCCATGAAGTTCAACCTGAACAGCTACGATGTCAGAATAACATGTTGGAATTGTAGGTTTTTGCCAACCAAGAACATGTTAGCATTATATCAAAATATCAATAAAAAGTAACATAACTAAGATAACATTAAATGCTCATTTTGTCATCAGGAGAAGGAAGGGGGTAAGGGCATGACAGCGAGGTAAGAGAGCTGTCAAGCAGAAGACAAGTATTTCAAATGACTGTTTGCTTCCTGCCTCAATCCACAAAACCAGGTATTTTTTAATGATACACCACAACATTTTCCATATGCCTTTGAAGTAACAAAACTGGGGATTCCCAGGCAAGACATAATCTTTATACATACATACATAGACACACACACACACACACACACACACACACACACACACACACATATATATATACATGTATATACAGGATTGATGGGATCTTTGATGGGCCTATTGAAGCAATAAAGAGTCTTGGTTTATGTTTCATGCACTGTCAATATTGACACACAAACATAAATAAACTGTGCACAGTGCAGTTGAACAGTCTGGTATAGATGACTTCAACAGCCTAAAAGACCCTGAAAATCTGTTTTTTGGAACAGCTTCTAAAATCGAGTCATTGGGTCCAACGTGCACACATATTTTCCAGTTGAAAAACTGATAGCTATTTTACATAAGATAGTTCTGCATTTCTGTTACTTGTTTGGAGAAAAAAAAACTCATACGCCAACCAGAATTTAAAAAGGTATGAATAAAAAGAGGTGGATTTGTTGGATTGTTTTTATGAACCAAAACCTCTGAAAATTTGATCAGGACACCTTCACACATTTCTGATGAAGCAGATTAGCTGAGAATGTTTTTTTTAAGTAAATATTAGATTACTAAGATTAATAAATAGGAGCTGGGGATTTTTTCTGAACTATCTACCTTTTGAGGTTGCCAAACATGGCTTGGTGTAGAAGATGCTGACAGGCTGTGTAATCTTTGGTTATCAGCTCAATTATTTATCAGTATCCTGAACATTCAGTGGAATGTCTTTGTGTCAGTGAAGAAGAATAATAAATGAAGAGAAGTGGTCATTATTATTGAGAAAAAAGCAGTATTATGGCATGAGAGTTCCTAGTTCGTAGACTCCATGGTTCCTCTGTTCAGAGTAAACCACAGCTACCACGAGTAAAAAGAAATTATTATCCTGAAATGAAGTCTAAGGCAAGTCCAGATGTGGTGGATCCATTAACTCCACCGATGGCAACATGAGCTACAAATAAAGACTCAATTTTTGTTCAGGATTGACAATGATCAGCCAATGGCTTTTTTTCATTTTTTTATACCATCACTTATACCGGTGCACATTAGATCTAATGGCCATATCGCTGGTCATGAACTTTGCAAGCTGAGCCTGCCACATCAAATTGGTCGGTCGCTCAGTATTACCGTGCTCTATAGCGAATAATGGCAGCTGATGACAGTTCAGCCTTGATCCGTGCTCTTTGCCTGACTGCCTGTTGTTGGTAATGGCTGAGGGAGCAGTGCAGTGGGCAAGTAAAGACCATGGCGGGTTACACATCATTCTCGCCTTGTGGAGGAAAGGTCTCTCTAGGAGACTGATAAATGTTAATTACTCCACCCTGACATCAGCCAGAGAACGCAGCTGGTGCTGCGAGAGGAGCGCTCGTGAAGGAGCTGGTAAATTACTGGCAAGAATCCTCTTGTTTTTGCACTTGTGACTGTGAATTTGTTTGTATTATATAATCTCTTTTTTTTTGTTTTAAAGACATATCAAAAACTGCTGGACCACTGGAATAAAGTATTGCTTGTATCTAACCATCTGGCCATCAGTCTGTTTTAGAACTGACAAGTCTGTTTTAATTTTTACAATCATAATTTTCCTTCTGTCAATGTTTTCCCCATTATTTTATCTCCCAGTTGTGCTTTGTCATCCTTAAAGTGTCCCATTTAAGGACTGATAATAAAACAAATGCAGTAGGAGTGTCCGTGGGAGATTCACTGCAAACCCATAAAACTCCATCCATCCATCCATTATCTATAACTGCTTATCATTTGAGGGTTGCAGGGGGACGATCCAAGTCCACACTGGGTGAGATGCATTGTGCACTCTGCAGCACTGTGCACCACCGCCCACCTGACAAAACTCAAAGGCTTTAAACATTAATGAAGAAAATGTGACGAGACAACAAAAGAAGTATTTATTTGGGGTAATGGCCTATCCTCCCTACATTTGTCCTTATTAATCAATATAGATCAGCTAACAGTCTTGCTCCAAGTCTGCCCAGTGGCAGTGGCAAGGATGCAATACAGCTAATCAATACTTCAGTGTCTTTGCTTGCAAGAGAACACATGCTCTGTGTGTGAACCAGCTGATGTATCCTCAAGAAATACTAATAAGATGTAAGGTACAATCTAAGGAGGAGAAATCTTTCCTCCAAATTATCTCACAGTAGGATGCAGACACAGTCTGTGTGTGTGTGTGTGTGTGTGTGTGTGTGTGTTTGCGTGTGTGTGTGTGTGCGTGTGTGTTTGTGAGTAAAGCAGAAAAAGAGACAATTAAAGTCAAATAAACCCACAGCGAGACAACAAAGATAAGCCATCATTGCAGACATTTTCAATTGTTTAAAAAAGTTAACATTAGGGGCAAACTGATCTTTGTGATATTGAAATCAAATATAGTAATATGTGTTTATGGTGCCAATCAGGTTGTCATGTGTGCTTTGTGATTTCCTTGTGATTATTTTCATAAACAATGTGTTATTATCTATAACACACAACAAAGTGTCCAGATGTATGAGAATAATGAAAGAGGCGGAGCTGAAAAATGCAGTAGAATAAATAATTTTTTAACTGAATTATCTTGTACAACCTGCATTATCATGGTTATACTCTGAAAATGTAATGCAGGTAAAGTTTATGTCAGTTAAATCCTTTCTGAAAAGCAAAATGAAAAAAAAGAAAACAAATAATGTAGTTTGATGATGTTGTGAAGTACCGCAGGAACATGGGATTAGTTTTTTTTATTGTTAAACAGCCAACATTGCAAATGAAAATCTATCTGTCAGACTCAGGGAGGGACATGCATTGACGAGGTAATGCATTAAATTTTGTTAATTAAAGTTTTATTCATGTTACATTTGCAGACTTTCTTCCTCACTTTCTGACTGGTCCTATTGTGGAAGTTAGCAACAGGTGACAAAATGAAATGCACCATTATCTTAAAAAAAAACAAAAAAAACAAAGGATTTAGCAGCAAAGTTGCACACTGAACTGGACTAAATATTCCTCCACTCAACCTAATCTTCCAAATGTTAAGGAGAAACCATGGTTCAACAGTTAAAAAAGGGCCCTCTCCAGAGCAAGTGTTTGTTTTGTCCATTTTAGGCTACCGTAGAAACACTGCAGAGCATCATGGCAGACTCTGTGGAAGAGGACCCGTTCCCACTGGGAAAAATAAAAAGGCTTATTCAAAGGAAACAAAAACAAAAGAATTCTCATTTTCAGTTGATTATATACAAATCAAAACATACTTATGAAAATCATATTATCTTTCTGACATCTACATATGGTTCCCTGTAAATCCTACACACTGAACCTTTGCTGTTAACGTGTTACATGCTGTAAGTTTATGTCAGTCAGAGGTTACTCATCACATGGCACCAAGCAGGGATACTGTTTCCATAGTTACATGAGGTTTAACACAGAGTTGGGAGGTTGGATGAGTTGGTGCAGTGTTAAGGTTCATTTTCAGCATAGACAATGCAGGCGGGCAGGCAGGTGGAGCCCTTAACAGGCTGGAGATGAGACAGTTGCGTTTGAATAATTAGCATGTAAGATTTATTGACGGCTTTTTCTGATAAAAAAAAAAGTCAAATACAAGCAAAAATGACAAAGAATGAACTCTGCAAAGTCTTCCAAGCTGCATTTAAGTGGGAAACATCCAACAAGTGATCTTAATTTTTTGTTCTGTGGGACTTTAATGATAAGCAGAAGCTAAGGGGAAAACAATTTAAAACCTGATAACACACTGAGATCAGTTGATCCAACACTCCTTTTCTACTTTTTCTACTTTTGCTGCTTTCAGATATGTGGGACCTGTTTTCAGCTAAACTGACTTTTAGTACTGTTAACTCTGAGAGTCGGCAAATCAAACAGGACAGATATCTTCATTCTCATTAAAAGAAAACTTTGAAATGAGAATAAAATACTTCCGAAACCAGCAGTTTTTTTTCCACTTTGCGCCTCAATACCTGGAGCACAGATGTTGAAAGGTTGTTAAAATGCTAACCAGAACCTTTGTTTGAGAGGTCCTGTTATGCCATGTAATAATGAAAACCTGCCAGACACTCCGAAATTAGCATTTTGCACTTACATCATGTAGGGAGGTGAGAACCGTGGCTTCCTGAGGGCTCAGTGATGCCAAGATGCACGCTGGCAAGAATTTTGCAACATACGATACACCTGCAACTCAAAAGCTGCTTGACCGCAAGTTGCAGAATCTTCCCCAGCAAAGATTTATATCTGTGACGCATGAAATAATTGCATTTACTGTACCAATGGAAAACTTTTTTGATGAAGATAAACTGCATCTTTGACAACATGTTTACTCCACTAAGGTTTTTCTCCAACTGTGCTCATTACACGGCGAATCGCGGTGACGCCGTCTCGTCTCTGACCTCTCCGGTCCTTCATGTGCTTTGAGGAATATCTAAAAAGTGCATCACATTGTGAAGGAAGACGTGTTTCACAGCAGCATCTGATCTTTTATTCATAACATATCGCTGTCATTGTGCATCTGCCTTTCCGCTCTCATTCATCAGCACATTATGATATTGTTTTGTTTGCGTTGCTCCTGCTGTGAGAAGGGCACAGAACAATTTTCTTGTAAAATCTCTAATCAGGTCAGCCTCCAGTAATGTCCCTTAATTAATGTGTATGTATGAGGGAGACACGGAGAGAGAAAATAGGTTTAATAATATAAGTGGTGCATCTACTGAGTCATTCCTCTGCTCTGTTTTTTCACTCTTTACGTAGGTGAGCTCAATATCTACTGCATTATGAAGACAACAGTTAACTGTAAAACCTTCTGCTGTAAAAACTTAACAGTGCAGCTGGGCCTCTGACTAACCTGCTTAATATAACATTTATAGAGGAAGACCAATGTGATAATACAGAACTTCTGTGAGCCTTTAAGCACAGCCCTTTCAGATTTGTTCTCTGTTCCCTCCTGTGTTGCTGTTTTTTTTTTTTTTTTGATGTATGGGGTCACTGGTGGAAGAGATG
Source organism: Acanthurus leucopareius (assembly GCA_029814765.1). Classification (NCBI taxonomy): domain Eukaryota; kingdom Metazoa; phylum Chordata; class Actinopteri; order Acanthuriformes; family Acanthuridae; genus Acanthurus; species Acanthurus leucopareius. The sequence goes on from JAQMCX010000027.1 coordinate 1,411,197, forward strand.
CTTCTCCCATAGCTGCATAAACGCCCAGACAAGCTGAAGTGAAAACACCACTTACCGCATGGAACCCCAGGAAATGGCACATCGGCTGTTTACCAACAGATCTCAGGCTCTTCAGCTGTAATGCCAGCAGTATACGGCAAATAGATCGGAAAAAAACAGTGTGTTGTCCAAGACTGTCAGAGTGCGGTCAAATACAGAGCTAGGAAGCTCATATTCTCACTGCGACTCGAGGTTTGTTCATTTAACGGTGACCATGCCAGATGGAGGAGCTTGTAAAGTAGCGTTGGGAGCAGAGAGAAAGGTCACACTCTTAAGCTCCTCAAAACAAAATGTTCACCAGAAACAGGCAAATGGCAGTCTGGGCACAGACTGAGCAGAGATTTTTTTTAAAATTTTGACTGGCCGCTCAGTGCACACTGCTGATTAAAGCACACTGCGTCTGGTAAGGGAAAAAAAAAAAAACTGTGAGAACAGGCCAGATTTGATTTCATTTGCACATTCCTGGTTTAAAACAGTAATGAGGGAACAAAAAGGTAACACCAAGCGCATTGTGGCCAAAGACTGTCTGCAATTTGATGACATGATTTATGTTTTTTGAGCTTATCCACTTAAACTGCAGTCAGAAACTACACTGATCCAAAACAGTGACTTAAAGACGCCATGGGTTTTTCATGATCAGCAAACCGTTTTGCATAACACACCATTTTTACATAAATATTGATTACAGCTGCTTCAAACAGAAGATCTGTCTGAGATAAGAATGATGCATTCAATGACTAAGAAATCAGTAAAACCTTGAGTGTTTGACAGAGTCCTAGAAGCATATGGTTAAAGGCTAAAAAGGCAAGAGAGTGGCTCAGAGCTGGAATCTTCTATAAGAACAAGGAAGAAGGAAGAAAATACATGAAAACACATGAAAACACACAGTATGTGGAACAAAAAGACTCCTTGCACGTCTATTTTAAGAGACAGGTGCGTAGGAGAAGGACAGGTAGATTAAGACACTGCAAAACAAACTCCTGCACACTGTCTAACCTGCCTTGCATTTATATGCAGTGTTTCTGTGCTAAAACCATCACTTGGTATCAATCATCATCAATCATTTTGCTTGATGAAGGTCTGGCACTGAGACTTTACAAGTAAATACACTCACTTCTTTCATGTCATTAATGATGTTTAGTGGGAAATGTTGCTGCCATAAAAGCTCTTTGTTCATGTCTCCTGTGCCACTCTGAACATCACAACCCTAAATAGCCCCCCCCCCCGTGTGATTAAGTTAAGGGAGGGCTGAGAAATTTTTATTTTATGAGCAAATTCTACAAAGTCAGCTCAAACGTCTTCCTATATATTTTGCAAACTGAGCGGCTGCCAAGAGGCATGCAGCTGTAACAGTCTGTCCCAAAGGAAAGCCGGAGGTGCTCAGAGTCAACGAGCAACATCCCAAAAGACTCTGCACACCAGGAAGTAAACTGGTCCAAAATTTTCCCAGCTATGATGTATGATGTGTGTCCATGCAGGGTCACTTTGCAGTTTTTCTACACCGATCTGTTTTAAGTCTATTTTTGCCTCTTTCATCAGGAGCTTATTAAACACTCACTTTGGGAACTATTACAGAGAAATTTTCTAGAGGATATTTAATGAAAACTAACCAACTAATTAGGTGAAACAGGCTACCTAATGACTTAAGTCTTGTGAAACAACCCCAGCCTCTAAGAGAGCGGATACGTTCATGCGTTTCGCTGCAGTACAGTGTGTTATGTCTGCATTGCACGAAGACGGAATTCAGAAAAAATGACTTAAATGTGGAAAATGGGTAAAAATTAAAAACACTGATAAGAAGCACAAAGGGGAAAAAGTCTGATGATACGCTCCTTCACTGTTGCTCAAGACAGACATTTAAAATTCTGAATTTTAGGCACGCAGCTTATATTCTCGTCAGTGGAACTTATACTGACTGCAATAAACTTAAATTCTTAGATCAGCAGCGTTACAAGGAGCCAGAGAGGATTGTAAAGGTCAGACCCACAGTGTCCTCTGCATATTTCTGTGACTGTAAAACGATAAGAGGGAAGCTTTGTGAAAAGAAATTAGAAGTTAGAGAGGGGAAAAAAGGGATTTTCAATCCAACTAAAATAGGCAGAGGCAGAGGTGATATGATGAGAGGCTGATGTAAGACGCCGTTTAAAGGAACGCGTCCTCGAGCTGGTGACACTGTTTTGATCGCTGCTGTTTCAACATGAATACTTTCAACCACCTTCTGTCATTTAGAGCATTGAAAAGCGTTCACTTGCCATCATTTAGACATCAACTTAACACATCGCGGAACACATAATGGCTTCTATAAATGACATGCAGAGAAAAAAACCCCAAAAAACATAATAATTATATACTTGGATTTTTTAGCTTGAGTGAAATCTGACAGGCCAAGATCCAGAGAGCAGCTTAAGTCAGATCCTTATATCAAACAGCAACAATAAAACACACCAAACATGTTTTATGTTCGCTCTAAAAGAAGGCTATGTGTTACGAGAAGCATCCCCCAGGCGCTGTCATTTGAGGAGGAGATCCAGAAAAATTTATTTCTCCTCTGATATCTCATTTGGCTGGTGCTGGTGATGGAGCAGAAAGCAGGTAGTAGAAGGAGGCGACGAGGGAGGAAGCTCCTCTCCTCCAAAACCCACAGGGTACCTCCACTTCTCAGCTGATGGCCTGTAATTGGTGTTTAGCACCGTTGTGGAGAGGCCTCAGCTGCAGGGTGGCACCTCTGACTGCCTTTCAATGTGTCACTGGTTTGTGTGTGCCATCACGGCTTGTTCACTCTTCTCTTGAGGAATAGCGAGCCGGGGGGGGGCATACATGGATGAATGAATGGATGGCTGATGGTATATGGAAAATGAAAGAGAAACTTGTAGGATCTCATATATATTTTTTTTTTTAGCCTGATCCATTAATGTCAGAATAACTCTGTTGCATCATTTTTAATCACACAATCTGACTCTTGTGTGTCCCCAAACTATCGAAGCTGCAGCTTTATGAAAGTGCAGTTATGCTTCTGCCATATGTTGCTCCTGTATGGAGATTTCTGAATTTTTTGCTGTAGAATTTTTGTGAATTATCTTAAACTGTTTAAAGAAACATAACTATGACCTACTTAGTCATTTACTTCATGTTTGAGAGGTTCACTTTATTAAGTCAAACCCGGCTCAGCAAACACTATTGTTTTAACTGCGTCCTGATGCCACCTACGGACTGACTGCTGTTTGTGTTTATCGGTGTGTGTGCAGCCTGCAGTTGTGCTGTGGAAAATATTTATGCAGCACCTCCTCATGTCTGAGTCATGAGTCATGAAGCACGCTGAGGGCAGCGGCTTGCAGTCAGAGGTGCCCCGTTAGGGGGCACTGTTGGTTCTCATGAACGACCCGTGGAACAACAGGTTGCACCTCTCTACTCCCCCCCTCCGCTCTGACTGGACGCTGATGATCCATCCAGATTATGGGAGTGGTAAATAAAAATCTATAGCGTGCTGTTTTGTGTCATTGTTTAGCATTTATCCACAGTTTGGAAGAATTATGTCAAGAAAATCTGCCTTTAACTTTATTAGATTTCTGTTTTTTTATATTGTGGATTACATTAGAAGTGACAGGCAGCTCCAAGCTTCTCCTTGTGTTTTATTTCATATAGTGTTAAAATAATGCGGCTGACACTGTAAATACAGTAGAAATTCAAACCTGTGGTGTCCGTTTTTCACTGGTTAAATTGTGATTAATATCTTCCTGCAGAGTTTCAATCTCATGCTCATTTCCACCATCCGACCGAAAAGAAATGTAATTAAACGTATTCCATCGTGAGATGTGGAGCTCTTATCTAATTTAACGTCAACTTTGTTTTTTCATCGGTCTGCAGACTAAGAAAAAAAAAAAAAAAAGGCGCAATCCCCATGTGATATGAGTCGGGAATTGGATGGCACAATACTTGCTGACGTGAGGCCCGCAACCCCCCCACCCCCAATTTGCCAATCCAGTCCGGAGTGCGCGTCCCATTCCCCCCCACCACCTCCTTCAGTTTGTGCACCAGCACTCTCCCGTCCACAGCCACAGGCTGCAGAGCGCCACCAGCTCGGGATCCACTCCACTCCGCCGCCGCTGATCCGTGCACGCGTCTCCGTCGCGTGGAAAGTTGGAGGACTATTTTTTTGCTGGACATCGCATGTTGTTACGCGTCACTCGCTGCAGCCAGGTGATTTGGAGCGCTGCAAAACCCAGAAAAAGAGAAGAGGAGAATTAAAAGATCATGAGTTCTCTTCGGAAAACAGAGAATGTTTTGGACTTTTCTTGTTCTTGTCGTTGGTGAAAATATTACAGCCTGATAAAAAGACACGGGTGTATTTTAACATTACATGTCAGTGTTGGAGGAGACCGCGGCGCTGCGTCCTGAGCACTAAGAGAAAATGGTAAGAAGCAAATCAACACTGCATTAATTTCACACACTTAATCCTATTTCTTTATACGACGATTGTTCTGCTTTTTTGTTACTCAGTGGTCGTTTAACAAGTAAGAAAAAAGACGAATAAGAAATCCTTTTTTATGTCAAGCGCAGATTTGTTTTAAATATGAGACATCCTGGGTGCTGGAGGCTGTGATTTGTTTGTTTTCACACCTGTTTTATCCTCAGAAATTAACACTTAAATCAACACGTAGCCCGAAGACAGAAAACAGCAACAAATAGGCACGAAGTTGATTCATTGCATGTGCTTTATCAATCCACATTTTTTTTTAGATTAATAAAACACATCTGGACTCCTTTTACCCTCGTTTGGCCTCTCAGGGGAGCAAAATCTAGCCAAGAACTGTGTTTGTGGGGGATGACACTGACCGTGCATTCATGTCTGTGATGGCAGGTGGTGTCGCACGGAATACAACTGTTTGGCTCTAAATGGAGAACTGCTCAGAGAGGATAATTTGCGTGCAAAGTTGTTGTGCGGCTTTCTGCTGAGGGAGTTCAACCGGCGGCTTCCCCCAAAACCCGAGAAAAAAAAAAAAATCCAAAGCAACGAGACATGGGGCCGCTCCGGTGCGCGGGACTCACCGCGCTCCTCCTGTGCACAGGTAAGCCCCCGGAAAACCACAATGACAACGAGCTCTTGTTTTCTTGCAGCCGAAGAAGAAATTATGTTAATGGAAGGTAATGGTCACATTATAAGAGACGCGCCAAATGCAACAGCCGTTATAGAGTGATGTTATTCAGTGTGGAACATTTAATGAAATGCTAATTATTTCCTTTTAGCCAAGAGGACATATATGATTTATGAGACACATAATTAGCTGAAAGCTGCTGTGGCAGAATACAAAATGACTTGTAGCCCAATGTTAACATGAATGAAGGGAGACAGTCGCCCAGAGAGAGAGAGTGTGGGTTTGGCTGTTGTAGCTGCAACTTAAATGGGATGCAGTGTGTGAGCATGGCACTGCTGCAGAGCACCAGGAATAACAACAGGCTGCAGACACCCCCCCTCACCACACACACGCACACACGCACACACACGCATTCAAAAAGAGAAGAAAGGCATAAAAGTGTGTTTTCTGAGTAATGCGTGTGTGGTAATGTCTTGGTGTGCTCTGTGTATGTATTTGCATATGAAAATGGGGATTTCTTTGGGGTGGTGGTGGTGGTGGTGGTGGTGGTGTAGGGGGTATTTTATCTGTAATATGGAAGAAAAAGAGTCCTTTTTTTCCACCTGTCATGTGGTTACGGTGACATTTCATGATAATATGTGTTACAGCTCACAATTTACATTTTAATTTAGTTGTATAAATCAGATACCAGTATAGTTCTTATTGGAGACAGGAAGTAACAATGTGGCCGTTTTAGGGGAGAAGAGAAATAAATCATACTTTCAGTTTTTGTTGTTAAGATGATTAATTATGGGATGCAGCAGCGGAAAGCAAAAGTTTGAGAAAATAGTGAAAACGCTGAACTTCTGTGGAACAACAATATGCTACCAAAACAAGAGTTTATATGAGTTTGTACATTCAAAGTGCTTAGTATTTAGAAAATTTAACAAGTAGAATTTATTTCTCTTTTCCTGGAGTAAAATTTATCTTTCTGTTCCTCTAAAACAGCTCCTCTGCCTTCCATTGACTTGTTTTCTTCCTCTGTAGCTACATGAAAGTAGCAGTGTAGGACGTGATATCTTATTCATTTTGAAACAATTTCACTGTAAAGCACAAGCTGCATTATCAAGTGTTATCCTTTTCATTCAAAAATCTTATTTGCTCAGATCTGGGAATTTGGCAGCTTTGCTCAAAGTGAGTCAATTAGCAACAAGCAGTCAGACTGTTTGACAGGTTGAAGCAAACATCCAGTTCTGCCTTATTATCTAAAGCACTTATTTGAAGAGTTGGCACAAAAAGGACTCTTATAAAACTGTAAGAAAGGGAAAAGCACCATTGCCTGAAAGAACAAAATGAAATTTTTGCTGCTAGAGGTCATTCAGTCAAATAATGACGAGCAAAAGACGCATTCTAATGACGTTGTGAAGTAGTGAAGGATCATGGGATTTGTTTATTTTGATGTTAAACAGCCACCATTGTTTATGAAAATCTGTCTGACTGATTCAGGCAGAGATGTTCACAGGGGAATTATTTAAGTTTTATTTACATTTGCAGACTTCCGCTGATGCTGGAAGTTGGTGACAAAATATTCATCAGATGTTGTTAGTTTTAGACATTTATTGCATAAATGTTGCATATTACATTTTTTAACCAGGCAACTAACTCAGACTCTTAGCTCAGCTCAAACAGCATTGGTGCAGCCAACCGAGAAAATTGTCCTGCACATTACCCCTCTAAAACTGCAAAAAAGTTGTTTTTGCACTTCAGACATTGTACGGATGAACAGAACAAGACACAACATTTCAGAAAGTGAGCTTTTGATGTGCTATTGGGCAGATTTTTACCACTTTTTTTAATGAACAAGACTGTTTTCAGTCTCTAAGCTAAGCTGCACTTGTCTGTAGATTCATGTTTGACGGAGAATTGTTTCCAATCTTTTCATCTACTTCTTTGAAAGAAATCAGTGCATTTCCTTGCCTTTTTCTTAAATAGGTCACATGCAATGCAGAGAAAGTCAAGTCTGCATATGTGAAAGTAAAAAAATGTGAATATTAAAAGTATTATCCAGCTGTAAATGTCGCTTGAGTTTAGCAGAGCCACATTCTGGTCTACTGCTTCTCAGAGCTGTGCCTGCAACACATTTGACAGCTGAAATTTCAGGTAGATTGCTTATTTGGACTTGTAGTTAGTCTTTTTCACCAAGTGGCCTGCTAAAAGGCGCAGTATGTTATGATAAACAGCTGGGGAAATGAGGAGAAAAAGTATTAAAAAACTGAAAAATCCAAATGTTTTCCAACATGTATGTTAAAATAGGCCAGTGGCTCTTTTCACTAAGTGACAGCCACTCCACAAACACGCCAAAGACTGATCCACATCTCATTGGTCCTGGCCGGCCTCATAATTTTTGCAGGTGAAAGTGGAGAGGAGGTAAAAAAAAAAAACAAAACAGACTCCATCCTGTCAGTCAGGCCCCTTGTGTGCAGCATCTCAGAGGATATTATAACTCTCCAGCCATCTGATTGCTCTCACCGAGAGGTTCTAGGTTGTCTCCATGAGACACACGCGCTGACAGGCACACACTGTTCAGGATACCTCCACACACTCACGCACTGTCAGACTGGCCATCAGGACATTTGGAAATACTCCACAGAGCCCGGCTTGCTACAGGACACGATAAAGGCAGCTTTTTAAGCAAGACAGATTGGAGGATTGTCATCTCTTAGTCAGAGAGAGAGAGAAAAAAAAAAGTTTCAGGGGTGAAGAAAAGCCGAGTTACCAGTTCACAGTAAGACAGTTTTCTAAAAGTTACACAAGTTGACTTTGACTTTATTAATACTGTGCTAACAAACAAGTCATGTTGAAAGTTAAGTTTAATACAAAAAGAACATATATCTGTCTCCAGGCATATATATATATATATATATGTAAAGTCATCTTATCTGCTTATAGTGTAATTTCTATCACTTATTCAATAAAGTACTTGAATGCCTGGTGTAAAGGCCACAGTGCTAAACAAGAGTGGGTGGATTCCCACTGGGAGTTTGCCTGCTCTTTTGTATGTGTGTGGGCCCGGCCAGAGTTGATTGGGATTGAGAGTTGAAAAGGTACAAAAACCAAAATGCACTTAGCCTTAATTTAATAATACCTCTGTTGGTCCGTCTCACACACAAACACGCCCAAACGCAGAAACACAAAAACCCCTTAACAAAAGCGGTCGCCACTGGCATTCAGGCGAACTGGAGGAGAATTTGAAAACAAACTGGTGGTTTTAGCTGTCTCATCACCACCTTTAACCAAGGTAACTCTTTCCACTACTCCCACCTCCACTCTACATACTACTACAACTACTACCGCTGCTGCATTGGAACTGAACGATAGCATATGAAGAGGTCCAATGCACTTAGAACGCTGGGTTGGGTTCTTTCATGTTATTCAAAGAAGAAGATACAGAGAAACTGGAGCACATTACACCCCTGAATAGACAGACTTCAGTTGTTATACATAAAATATGGAGAAAAGCAGGGACCACAAAGAGTCTAATGATTCATACGCAGCACATGTTGCTCGCCATTCATTTTAACTGCGAGGTGGTCACTTGGCCACAGCTCTGCATCTCTATCAAGTGAGGGTCCTTGTGCTCAATTGGAGCGTTGCACACTGGTATTAAAAATAGTGAAAAGTTTATATTTGGTGTGCGATTCTTGAATCAAAAAGAGTTAATGAGCTCCATTACCAAGTTCCACAAGAGCCCCCAGAGGATCAGCCCTGCATACTGAAGCTCAGCTAGCTTTGATGCTATTCCCACAATATCTTCCATCAGGAGTTTTAGTCAGTTCTGCCTTTTTTATTGGCTATCGTGATGCTGCTGTGAGAGGTTGTTTGGTGTCCTTTTCAGCCGACGTGTCCCCGGCTCTAACAAAGCAGCTTAATGAACTGCTCATGCTAACCTTTTCAGCTGCACTGTTTGTTTCTCTGATGAATTTCTTACCTGACAGGTAACACTTTCACAATGGCTGCACTTGTTTGAAAAGGTTTCCTTTCACCTGCTTCAGTTTGAATGTTTTCCAGATAACTTTTTTAAAATTCTAACATGACTTTCAATGGACTCCCACTGAAGTAAACTAAAAGCATCGCACAGGGAACAGGTTAGACCTGCTTTTTAAGAGAAAATATTACATTATTTATTTGTTTGTTCGTTTAATTAGTAGTGCTTCTCTGAGAACTGTGTTTCTTCTGTGGGCTGTTTTTCCCTCAGTTGCCACAGTGAGTGTTTATTAATTCTACTGATGAAAAAGGTGAAAAACTTGAAATCTAAAACAGATCATCTCATGCCAATGTTAGGAGAGAGGGGAAGAGCCCAGAGTGACCCTGCACACACATTACGGCAGTGAAATCCAAACTGGTGTCAGCCTCCTCGAGAGCAAGGTCTCATGGGATATTACTTGTTGGCTCGGAGCATCTTTTTGGTTTAATGCTGAGAGGAGGTTGGCAGGGCAGCGTGCTTCTGGGTAGCAAGTTCTGCTTAAAGAGAAAGAAATCTCCTATGGAATGAGCTGACTTTGAGAAAACCCGCACATGAAAAATTTCTTCACTTCTCTTTTTTATCCTTCCTTTCCCTTAAATGGTTCAAAAGGCATTTCCATGGGCTGTAATGTTCATTACCATAAACTAGGATACTTGTTACTCGAGGCCTGGAAGCTGAAAGAAAACATCACAGAACAAAGTGTTTGACTTTCCAGAGGCAAAGGCAAAGTTTATCACACAGAAAAGAACACAACATTTAGCCTGTCAAGCACTATCCTTTCAGACTAACACAAATTTAATAATAATTTGCCAAACCCAGTCCAAAAAAAAAAGGCATTATAACTGAATTGGAGGCTGCATCATGAAGCAAAATATGTATTATGGTTTGCCTTTTATGACACTTTCACACAAAGCTGTAGAGATGAGTGGGAGGAGATGCTGCAGCAGGGAGCCATATGTCACATTCTATAGGTCACAACACAGAGACAAGTCAAACAGTGAAAGGTCATGTAAAGAACTGTGAGCACAATTTGTAGCACATGTCCAACATTTTTGTGCATTTCAAAAAGCTTTTGTGTGCTGCGGTCTGGAATAAAGTTGAGTGAATTAGATTTAATTAAAAATTGAACTGAGCCACTCGCAGTCGCAACAGATGTACATGTCAGCCTTGTTAGCACAAAGGAAGGTTGTACTCGCCGGTTAAATAATAGAGTTGTGTTACGCTGTTGTGCTTTGTTTTCCGGATGTATTACATGCTGTGTCAATCTATTTGACAGTGTGTCGATCCATTTGACGATTTGACAAGTAACAGTTCCGAGGCTCCTGTAAAATGTCCCTGTGGGAGCCCGATGAAGCTCAGTCTCAACTCTGGTTAACCAGAGCTTGTTGTTGCATTCTCTACTTAATTTAGGATATTCTTGTTATTTTTAAAAAATCTTAAAAAAAATGTATATATACAAACTTGTAAAACTGCTCAAAACTGCAGTCATTATTTTGTTTTGTTTTGTTTTGTTTAATTTGGAGGCACATGAAAAAAACTGTATAAAGACTATGGATTTTTTAAAAGCTTAAGAAGTTGCTACAGTGGTTGTGTTGGGAAACAGCTGCATAATTACAGTAAATACAGTGCAACACTTATATTTATCTGGGAACATATTTTTGTCTAACTCTGAATCTAAGTCCAATATTTACTTTTTTAAAATGTATTTGCACATTAAAATTTAAAAGTAATGTATAAAATGGACTGTTTTTGTTTCCACCAACCCCTGATGAATGTTTAAGTTTTTAGCTTGCTGGTTAGTTAATTTTTCTTTAGAAGTTTGCTAACTTTTTCTATCTACTGTCTGCAGTCTGAAGTGTTTAACTGATGGTATACAGTTGGTTTTTAAGCCCCTCTTCTTAAAACAGCAACCTGCCGCTACAAGAGAAATATGGGATTGATGAGCATAAATGTTGAACACAAGCAAACAAAAAACAATGATTTAATAGATGTTGAATAGCTCCATAGAACTGAGTGGTTCAGAAGATTTGTGGGGTAACTTCTTGTATGTACCTTGTGTGGTACCCTTCAATTAACAATCAATTGATCCATTGCCTGATCAAAAATATGGATTAGTGCTGATTTAGAATTAGCAATAAATAGGGCAGGAGGGGCCTCTGCCTGGATTTTTAGTGTAGGAAATGCCAGATAATGAACGGCAAATACACAACAAGGAGAGAAATGCAAACACATACTAATTAGCAGCTACTAGAATCAAATATTAACATTTTCAGCCACCACAGTCTCAACACCTTTGTGTCAGCGCTGCTGAATAAAACAACAGGATGAAGCTAATGGACCTGATGGTGAGAGATGATTAGTTTTAGTCCTGAGAGATCAGCAGTAGTTATCCCTCCTTTAGTTAAAAATTAAGTTTTCTTGTACTTTTCTGGCAGCAATGGCTTCAATAATTGTCCATACTTCCATTTTGTGTAATCTTTGGCTTAATTTTTCTCAGAATTTCACTTCTGTAATTTTTTTTCCGAGCTTTTTTATAATTTATATTATTGATTAAAGTTGTATTCTAGAAATTAGGTTTAGGGAGCATTCAGTTGTTTTGCCAGTCACTTCTTAAAAAAATGTTTTGTTTTATTTTTTCCCCTGAATTATGCTCACAGGCAACTTTTATTCCAGAACAGGAGGTGCCATTTCCTTTCGCCTCGTGCAAGCTGTAGAGCTTGTGTGCATGCAAAGTGCAGGACTGTGAAACCTACAGCAAACACATCCTTTGACTGTCTGCAGTTAGATGAAGCCCTTTGGTAAAGCTTTGGGAAAAGTTATTCATTTGGCAAATTATTGCTGGAAACAATTTCTATTTGATATTCCAAGACATTTCTTGTTTCTTAGGATTGCATTGTAATGCATTAAATATCAACATTTGTGTGTTATAATGATCAAAAACATGCAAGTTGGGTTGGGTTAACACCCTCTTCCTTTTCAGCTGCAGACCCGTGTAAAAAGCTTAGCGTAGCAACCGTTGAAGAACAGCATCACAGTTTGTGGGTGAGAAACAAACTTAGCATTTGATGTAATATAAGGAATATTTAAGTTGTTTATTGCATCATCCAGTAATCTTTATGCAGGAGAGACCTTGAGTGAAATATTTATTAAAATTAATTTCTAACCGAGGCACAGAGTGAATGAGCTGTTCCTGCATGACCCAGATTCGCAGCTCTTCCTGACACTAAATGCCTTTTTGGCAAAGAAGAATTTTTAATTGATTCAGTGGATGTGAGGCAATTCTTGCCCCCCCGCTGCTGCACCCTTTACATCCACCTGGCACACCTTATGCTTTTTTGGAGAAACGCTCTGAGCATCCAAAGTTCAAATGCGAGCAGGAACACAACTCGAAACCTGCAAGGCTTTTTCATTTCCATCTAATTTGATACAAACAGAAGTTGGCCTTTGTTGTTGTTATGTCTGCAGTAAAGACAGAACATTTTGGGAGAGTTTGCTGTTTCATCAGCAGAGAATGTCATAAACATCATCCAGCTTGGAGAGATGTGATGGAAATGTATGATTTCTTTCCTCATTAAGCTAATGGCATGAGATAGATAAAGCCATTTAAGCCAAGTGATTGACAGGAGTTGACTTTGATGTTAAACAGTGAATCCACAGTACAAAAGAGGCCCAGCATTTCTCCGAGCAGATAATTCAGACTATAAGAATTATGGTGCTGCTTTGGGTTTTTTCAAAGTGTGTAAAATATGATTCCTCCTGCAGTTGTTTTTTCTAATAACTGATATTCCAGAAATTATTGATGTGAACTGAGAAAAAAAAAAGCCAGGCTGCTCAATTCAAATGAAAATACACAGGAATTCATTGAGTTACATCTCAGAATTCAGAGAGGCGTAGGCTTGAGACAGCATGACAAATGAGGGGATTTTACTCCTTTAACTATTTCTTCAGTCATAGGACATGGTCATTGGCTTTCCCAGATATCCACAGGATGTAATCCACTGGGGAAAAAGAACTGCAAAAAGTGTCTTTCTTTTCCCACAGGTTTTGCTTTACTAATAGGATCAAAGATGAGAGGGATAAAAAAAGGAAAATAATCAATATATGATGGCATTAAGATGAAACCTTGCCCTGCTTTTTCCTCCTTCATCCAGAGTGTTTTGAGGATTGGGAATACAGCATGCCTAACCACGGCTGGCGCATGCAGATCCGTGCTGATGCACCCCGACACACATAATCACACACAAACGCACGTGCGCAGCATCTCTAAAGCTTTTGTGACACATTGTAGCTGTGCACTGTAAACACACGCGCACAGAGGCACACACAGACTCATCTGCTTGGGCAAACAACTTCACAGCCACCCAGCTGGGAAAGGATCACACTCCGCGGGAGGTCTGGAGACAATTAGCATAACTAACAGAACACTCAGTGCACAGCCAGCGAATCAGACAGCAGAGTAAATAAACCTTTGCAATCATAGCAGAGAGCGAATGTTAACAGCATTTTTGTCACTTCCTGTATGAAAGATTGACAGAGAGACCTCATATTTCTTCCACAGAATCAGCTGTGGTCCCACCAGATATTGGAGGTACAGTGTGTGTTCTCCCCTTTTAGCTTGGGGGCTTCGACCCCCCCTGCTGAGGCGGCCTAGCACCGCGTCGCTTTACAGAGGAGGAGTGGAGAAGTTTTGCAGCAAGTTTTCAGAGAGAGAGAGCCAAAAACGCTTTTTCATTTCTTGTGTTTTTTGAAGAGAATTGTATCATTTTGTGTCGGTCTTTGTGTGGGGAAACACAGCAGGTACCGAGGCAGAGATGATGGCAGTGGTGATGGGAGTGTTTTCTGGTATTACCGTTATCTGCTCAGGTCAGAGCAGGATGATATTGCCTCAGTTTTTTTTTTCTTTCTTTTTCTTCTTCTCCAAACATGATTGATTACCTTGGAAACGGCACCGATGGGCAGCGCTGTACTGAAGTCTTTTTTCTGTTTCTGTTGGTGTCCACAGCCACAGCATGCAACTTATCTCTGTCTGTCTGTCTCGTTACTGCCTGGTTCATCCGACTGCCCGACTCTGATTAAGAGCTTCGCCTCACTGATTGATTTTTCCACCTGCTTCATCAGATGGTAAAAGATGGAAGAAAAAAACAACAACACCCACTTGGTAAAGTTTAGACTGGCATAACAACAAAAAAAGAGAGAAAAAGCTAAAAAAAAAAAATAAATAAAAAATCTCCACGAACAGAAAGGTGAATTTTAATTTCAGATTTGATAGACATTTTAGAATTGAAACCTGAGGGGAAACCATTCCACACCTTTAGGGATGTGGTTCCCAAACCAAGACTCAATTCCCTTACCAATTTTCAGCAACGCTGCCTCAAGAGAGGTAAACATTGCTGAGAGCTCCAGCCAATGAGAAAATGTATTAGCAATAGGACTTCCATCTTCCAAAACTTATATCCATATAGGTGTTTATACTTTCATGCAGTAAGTCAAGTGAGGCCACTTAGACCAAAGTGATAAATAGATTAAAAGAACCTCAGGGCCTTTTTGGTTGTTGTGTACCTCAGATTATCAAAAATGTGCAGTTTTCAGATGCCAACTAAAGTGCAGACGGTTTGTATTCTATATGTTAATGTGCTAACTACGCACACCCAGGCGCCGCGGATTGCTTTTCAGCGGCCGTATGTACTGTATGTATGTATGGGTTTTCTCAGCCAGGTGATACACTGGAAAAGGAGAATGAGACACAGATATTGATCCATCTGCAGGCTTCAAGCCAGACATGAGCCACCCCCCCCCCAAATTGTGAGCAGCCTCAATAAACTGTTATTGGTCAATTTCTAGTTAACATTAAATGTGCTGATGGCCAGTTGGTAGGCCCCATTAGGTCAGAAAATTGTAATCTGTGCAGCAGTGGAACAGATGTCAGCACAGAATGAGAAAAATCGCTCTTCGAGCATCAACGCGTGTGTGCGATTGTGTATGTGCGTGTGTGAGATTGTGTGTCTGTGTGTTTGGTTGGTATTAGTAGTGGGGACATACAAAATGTCACCTGCTCGATTTTGGAGTGACCCGCCAAAACAAAATGAATCTGATTTATAGTAATCAGAAAATTTTATCCTCACGTGTGGTCTTTCGTTATTGTCATCCTCTTGAATCCCCTTCCTCGCTTCCTCCTCATCTTTTCCCCGCTTACACCCTCTATTTCCATCTCTTTCCATCTTCTTTATCTTTCTTCTCCTGTTTCACATCTCCTACAGTAAATTAGGGAGGAAAGAGTTCCTCTTTACTTACTGTTTTATCTCTTTTTCTCTAATGTTTCACTTTGTTCCTTCAAAGAGCAAAGTTGAATCTTCAAATATCCTAAAGGATTAACATTAAAACTCATCTTTAAGGAGGAAGGAAACCTTTTTTTTTTTTTTTTTTAACAAAAAAAAAAAAAAAAACAGCAAGAAAAAAAAAGAGAAAAAACAAAGATG
>JAQMCX010000027.1:1435361-1455160 GCA_029814765.1 Acanthurus leucopareius
ACACACACACACACACACACACACACACACACACACACACACACACACACACACACACACACACTCTCTCTCTCTCTCTCTCTCTAAAACTTACAATGGAGCATCCACTTACTGACTGATCATTGTGGGGGTGGTCCCAGCTGCTGATAATTGAGAGGATGCGTAAATACCATCTGTGTGTCAGGTGAGTTAACTTCACCTTTTTTGCAGGAGTGTGTGTTGCAGGTAAAAAAGACCAGCATGCTGCTAACAGACAACAGACTAATGCCCAGGAGCTGCTCAGTGACCCGCGAAAACATATAACGGTGTCATAACAGCCATCTGGTCTGCCTCTGCTCGTTCTATTAATAAATCTCCTGACTAAGCAGAGTGGGAGACGAGCGGGGCATGCAGAATAGTTACATGTCAAGAGCTCCTCTTTCTTACTTTTCCTCCCTCTGTCCTACACATTCTCTCTTATACCTTCTCTCATACTCTCACACACACATGCATATTCTCTCCTCCACCAGCTGTCATGTGTGCATTCTGAGAGCGATGCAAAAAACTCGTCCACAGCGGCACTGATGACTCAGGGCCCCATGCTGAGGGTGGAGACACAATAAAACAAGCGGGACAAACTTTAGCAAAGTTCTTCTTGGCAAACAAAAACAAATCTGTCAGGGAAATATTTTAAAGGGAGATTGCTTGTGTGAGAAGAGTTATCAACTATATGCATGAATAAATCTACATCAAGTTGTTAAAAGTTGTAGTTTAGTGGGGAAAAAGGGGGAAAATGTCAGGAGTGACTTCAGGAGAATAAATTGCAAGAGAGGTTTGGGTATAACTTTTTCCTCTCTCTCACTTGTGTAATTTAAATTTGTGTATCAGCCTTTACTGAGCGTAGCATATACAGAGTAACAGCTGTATTCTACTGAGCCTCTATTGGTTAATACAGTTTTGGGCAAGTTACTACCAAAATGTAATTTATTAGATACTACCAGTTACTTTCATTTGAAAATAATAAGTTACTTTACAGTATTGCTGTCTATGAAAAGTAATAAGTTACTGGTTATACTACTTTTGCATTACTTTCACCAAATAAGAATCAAAGTATGTCTAAGAATAAAAAAAATGGAAGTGGGTAATATTCTTTAATTGCAAATAATCAGAGCACCAAAGTTCAAGTTTACTATAGTTCATCATAAATCCAGAAGGGGGAGGCATTCTTGAGTCTAAGGCTCTGTTGCATTTACAAGCAGAGGTTTTTTGACAGTTCCCTTGGCTATCTAGCATATAAAGTGCACCTTACTACAATGTTTTTGTCTTTTCCACTGAGAAACTGGAAGTTATGCCAGTATAACCAGTAAAGAATGCTGAGTCTGACTCCACTGCGGCCATGTCGCTGTTACTTCAAATCAGTTCTTCTTTTTGGGGATTTTTTCCCATCCCACTGGCAGAGGAGGCATTTTGTTGATAAACTCTTGAAAAAAAGAACCCATCCGTGAACACTTAAGTTCTGGTTGTATCGCATTACTGGACAACGTTATTGTTATAACATTAATAGAATTTTATCAGTAGTGTGTCAGATTACTTCAATACTGCCTCAAAGTATTATTTTACTGTGACATGTTACTTTTGTAAGGGGTTACCACCAAGGCTAGGTATTGTGTTATGGATAAGCTTGAAGTATAAAAACTTGCCTGCTGCTAATGGATATTGGCTACTTGTGCAGTAAAAAATCTTAAGTTGCATAGAGGCGTACTGGACACCGTTGGGAAGTAGCAAGTTCTTCAATAAATAAATGATCAGTGCATAGACTTGCCCACCCGCTGATACCTGATCTAACACGTTAGCTAGAATCTGAAGAGTTGCGATGCTGGTATAGGAATAACTCTAGTAGACTTAGATCCTGTATATGCTCTTTTCTTAACATAATGCAAACAGGCGCCTGATAGCTTCATTGTTTTCCTTATAGTCAAACTTTGATCTTGATGCTTTTGCTCATGGGCCTGTCACCGGAGATTGATTTCAGCAAGGAAAACAGGAGGGAGTGGAAAGAATTGTGACAGGAACTTAAACAGAACTGCTTTTTTGGCACACCATAATTATATTTCAATCATGCAAATGAGCTTGGTTTTGGTAGTTAGAGGGCTGTTGGAGTGTGTAATTGAAAATGCAAAAGATTGTCTCGCATCAAAATGTCGAGGAATGCTCTGGCTGGCTGCTAATCAGAATGGCCCCCACGTGCAGCGCACACTGAATCGCTGCCTCGATCTCTCTAGAATTGAATCGTTTTATCTTAATTAACTGTGCAGAATCCATCCAGGTTTGTGAGAGTGCCAATTTCATTTCACCAACCCTCTCTCCTTTTCCAGGGTGTACATTGCAAAAAAACAAAAAAAACAAACGAAAAACCCCCTCTTGTCCACCACTCCAATAAATATTTCTGGAGCCGACTGTAATATCGACTCGGAGCAGTGATGGAAGGATGTGATGCTCTCAGTTTACTGTAGCTGCGCAGACGGTTTCTTAAACAGATTGTCCCCTTACTGTTGTCAGTGAAGCTGCAGTAATTTTGCTTGGCCGCGTGTTGTGCCATACCAGCTCTCCCTTCATCTTTCCCCCACTCGTGTGTGTGCTCGTGTGTGTGTTTGTGAGTGCATTTTGTTTTTTTTCCAACAGAAAATCCCAGTATTTTATGTGGTTTGATGAGAATTACTAGTCCAGTTTAGAAGAAACCAATAGAAAACTTTCCCCAGAATCACATCAATGGGAAAAGCTCTACAAAATAGAGACATCATTCGTTTTTTTTTTTTTGGCTGTCCATTTTAAGAGTACACTTTGTATTTTCTTTATTTTCTCTTACTAGCAACAGCTTTTCATTAACATCACCCCCATCAGTGTGATTTTAAGGCTGTGGGAGTGTGTGAGATTTGTGTTTTCATTAGTGCGGTCACATCCCTTTGCAAGCACCAAATCTCCCGCTGTTAACTTTTCACAGCGAGGCAGGCAATTCGAATCAAGCAAATATCAGAGGAAAAATAAGGAAACATCCCGTAAATTCAAAAGCAAACCGTTTTTTTCCTCTCCGGAGTTGATATAAAATGTGATTCCTCCTTACCGTCTACGTCTTAAGTGATGACATCCCTGGGACGCTGCAGATAATCTCCTTTAATAAGAGCAATTAAATTAAATCATGTTCCCAGTCTGATCCCATTGCCCAGCACTAACTGAACATGCTTTAATTGCCTGCAGCAATTAAGAAGCAAGTGCTAATTGCTCCATTATATGGACACGCTGGACATAAAGACATGGACTTTAATTTAAATTCTGCTTTCACTTTGCCCATAAGATAAATCCAGAGGTGACTCCGTGATACCAAAATTGGTCCTAAAGGCGAATTTCCACAGCTCTCACTTCAATTAGAAAAATCTGAATTGGAAATGTAAGAAGTAAAAACATTTGGGCTTTGGGTTGGATGAGGAGAGATAACAGAGAGAAAAAGAGACGGGAAAAAAAAATGAAAAAGGCTGCTGCTGCAACTGCAATCTCAGCATGACTATTACGCAGCAGACCCCTTCCATTGTGCTCAGAGCCAAGGTCACACCAGACGATTTTAACAGTAATTCTACACCTGACTTGACCATCCCAGCATCCTGGGCAGGTTCTCCTGTAGTGTGAACAGGCTCAGGACAGCAGAGTGTGGCACCACGGGCTGACAAGATGTTTTCAAACATGTCCGATCTTATCTGGTTCACATAGTGTGAAGCGGTACAAGACTCACGGAGGCGAGAAATCTGAGAGCAGCATCGGCAACACATAATCAGAATTTAGACACAGGAACAAGAGATGAGGAAGGGGCGAGCTGGGGGAGGTTCAGCCACAACGATTCTCACTCAAGCACACAGTTTACATTACCAAGACCCCAAACCCTGCATGTTCTACATGTGACAAGTTACATTTATTTAGAGAACAAAATGAAAATTGTAGGAAAGTTGCTCCACCAGCCCACGCAATTATGTTTTGCAGCTGTAATGTCATGTAGTATTATTCATTGAGGCCATATCTGCAATAATTTTACTTTCAAATACATCTTTAATTTAATTCTCTGATTCTGTGAACAGTGAACATTGACACAATGAGGTAGAAGGTCCTTTTTCTTTCTAAGTAACTCTCACTTCTTCAGACACAATGGAAAAAATTAGGATGGTCTCTTTCTGACCTGGACAGAAGGAGACAGAGATCAAACAATGAACCATGTAACTGATGGATGATCAACTCCTGAGCTTCAGCATACACAAAAATGATAAAATATACTAAAAAGATTATACCGGTGCTTCAGCTTACACTAATTCATTAGTGCCACTGACAGCTTTCCAGATTCATTAGGACACAACGTCGATTTCAGTTAACTTCAATCTGCTGAGAGTATAGGTCTCACTCATCAATATTTTCATATTAGCTATGAATCAAATGACTATGTGTAATATGAGAGCGTCACTCTCAGCAACAAACCCACAGAGAATTATCAGCCAACTCTGGAGCTAAAAAGACCGGCTTCTACATGTTGTTCTGCCTGCCGGCTCATCATTGTTAAGTTTTACATCCCGCATGGTCCTTTTAATGCTATACTGTCATCAACCTGCATGGGCCTGATAAACTCTATGCAAGCTTTTGTATTTTCCCAGCACCAATCAGCAAACAAATTCAGCAACCAGGTGTTGCAGAGGTTGAGCCAGATATTTTCCTTGGGAGACTGGTGGAGACCAAAACAGAGTTAAAAACAAAGCAAACTCACTCCAGGGCTTGAAAATGAAGTTCCTGAAATGGCCATTTGAGGCAGGCTAGAAAAAGAGAGCCAATCCACATAAACAAACATATTAAAATGCCCAAGTTTATGGCAGAAATCAACATGTTTACAGCCTGTTATGAAACACAGCTTTGGTCTCTCTGGCTCATTTCCCTGTTCAGGGGAGTATTTATAAAACTGAAAAATTTATAATATTGTTAATATAGGATTAAAAGTTATGTGAAATTGAAGGTGTGACCATTCCAGGTGACAGCAGCTCTCAGCTGTCTGCTAGGTGTCACATGGTCAGTAGTAGTAGTGTGTATCCTCTCCAGCTTCACCCTCATGTCCAGGTAGTTACCTCTGGCTTCAAAAAAACTAAGATGGTGACGGTCATAGTGTCAAGAGGTCCACAAACCAGTAGATAACATCACAGTGGCTTTGTCCATTATTTAGTGTTCTGTCTATGAGTGGAATATTGGATTATGTTACATTACTTAGGGTGCTTTCTGTGTTAGCAGTTTGTTTGCTAACATGTTAGCTTTAGCAACTGATATGTCTGTCAGCTTGTTCAGGATTTCTTTTGTATCTAAGCGGCCAAAAAAAATCCATAATTCAGGCTTTAAAAGCTTTAAAAGTGCTTGTCAAAGGTAAATCCTGACAACACTTGTTTTTATCAGTTTTACAATCAGTAAATGGTATTGTTTAACGGGGTGGAATCTGATATTCAAGACCATAAAGTTAACTGCTAAAGAACTTTTACAAGCTCGGCTGTCAGCTTGCCAGAACACAAACAATGAATAAACCAGTTAATTGTGCAAAGCACAGATTTGAAAGCTTAATTGTAGCATTAAAACAGCAATTTAACCATTTTAACAAACAGAACACAACAGACTGACAAGCCATGTCCCAACTTTTCTTCACAGCTTCAGATATGAAGTAGAAAGCACAACTGTTTTATTCTTTCTTGGCACGAGCCTTGTCTGAAACTGAGAATGAAGGATGCTGCCTGCTTTTCTTTGATGTCTTTCCCACACTTCAAGCTTTGCTAAATGAAAGACAAATGTGTCTAATTATCCAGGCAGCTGGTGCAGTAAAATGGTTGGTTTTGGCGGCAGGTAGCATCTCCTCCTGCGGGCTGTAAATATTGACTGTTGTAGATTGGGTTTAGTAAGCAGGAGTGCAGCAGGAACAACACATTCTTTTAAATCGACATATACTGACACTTGGTCTTCTTTTTAAAGCTGTGGATATCTATTTAGTGTGTTGTCTGTCACTAAGCTTTTCTAACATGCTAACCATTGTGAAATAGTTGCAGATTAGTTAAATTTATGTAATAAAAAAAGCAAAAAACGCAGGTTTAGGAAAGAAAATCTAAGACTACTTTCAGTGGGACTCGACTCATTTTTTGTGACCCTGACCCTCCACCTTAACTTTTTCACTCCTCTGTGGTCAGGTTGAAATTGGAGTGAAATAAAAAACCTGGCTGTCGCTCTCAGGGTACCCCCTGCTTTAAAAAGTGATGCCAAGGCGTCCTGACCGAGCCGCTGTGTGTGTGTGACGGGTTGGGAGTGAGAATGGTTTAGCAGGACAGGCAGCTGACTGTTATATTAGCTGTGACAGCCGCTGTACACTTCCTCTCAGCTTGCGATACAAACACAGCGCCTGTGTTTGGAGACAGATCCATGGTGTATGAGTGAGTGTGTGTTTGACTCTATCTGTCTCTGTTTGTGGTTGCATGTACACAGTGTGGTTTCATGATAAAGCCTGTGGTGTTTTGTTTGGTCTGAGTTTGGCCTGTGTGCTGGTGTTTTTTTTACAGGTATACAGGTGTTTCCTCTACACATGCAGTACATTGTGCATGCATGCATGAGTCTGTGCATTTTTGTGTTTGTTTGCATGTGTGTGTGTGTGTGTGTGTGTGTGACTGACAGGATGTCAGGCTGTACTTTAGAGGAGTGTCACTGCAAAGTCTTTGTGATGTGGTTCTGATGGAGACCTGAGGGAGCCGACTTCCTGTTTCTCCAGGGTTCAGCTGCAGGCTGAAGTAGAAAGGGAAGACAAAGAGGAGGAGAAGAAGAAGAAGAAGAAAAGAAAAAAAAGAGAGACAGCTTGAGGAGGCATGGTTGAAAAAAGGAAGGGATGGAAAGAAGACAGAGGAGACAGATAAAGCAAGAAAAAGCTGTTTTGATCAGAGCTGCTCATATTTGCTCTGCATTTACTCCGCAGATGAACTTTATTTCAAGATGAATAAAAAAAATAATGCACTTTATGAAATGAATTGAAATAGATTTAATTATGTGTCAGCTGTAAAAGCGGCAGAGTGCAAAGATTTATACATTTGTTTATAAGAGCAAAGCTGCTCAAGACCATGCCCAGCTGTAAATGTCATATCGAGGGCCTCACTGAATCTGTCTGCAAAATTGAATATTTCTTTTAAACAGAACACCCACATTCTGGTTGTTTGTGTATTATTTATACGTCCAAAATCCATTTGAATATTAGCTTTTCAATGCAGTAAGGCCTCTGAAAGGCTGGGAAAAAAAAAACTATGCCTGACTCACTAGCTGTCGCTCTCTTTTAGCTGCCAGTGCACTGCCATAATCAATCACACTAAAGACTTGAATGGGCTTAATTTGATCTCCAGTTATATCTCCATTAAGCCTTAGCATTTGATGCTGAATAGTGAAGGCTCTCCTCAATCTCCCCCTCATGTCAAACACTTGGACTCAAAGTTTTTATCATCCCAAAAAATTTAACAGAATTAAGCAGTTTTTTGAAAGAGTAAGTCACATGTATGTTGATCAGCCAATAAGAAGAAGGGATTTTGATTGTTGGTTAATGATTTTGGAAAACATTTAGTAACATGATATCTTGTACCGTTGTGGGGATTTTTGTAATCATGCTATGCTTGAACTTTCAATGGCTGGTGCAACAGCCTGCCCAAGAAAGAGCCAAAACTGTTTAATAGCCTGAAAGCCTCATGTTTACATTTGTAGCAGGTGGAAGTATGACTGTTGTCTCTCAGACGCAAAGGAGGAAGAAGCATGTTGCTGTTTCTGACATGGAAAATCATCCCATTCACTTTTAACAATGTTTCTTTTAATCATGTCCATCATTTCTCACTTACATTTACCAAGTACCTCAAAGGGAAACTGATTTTCACGCATCAAAGTCTGCTGACAGCTCTCGGGTGTGTGAGAAAAGTTGTATAAAGACTGTTTTGGCTCCAGAGGGAGCTGCATGAAATCTGATAAACTGCCTCAAGTGATGTCGGCCAAGGCTGAAGGCTACGAGTTTAAAAATGAAAACAGAGAGAAGGTGAGCTTACTAAACCTCTGTAGAGGCTCTGCTCGAGGCTACGTTATCCACTAGCAGCATAACACACCTGAATGTAAAACTGAGGAGACATTAGACAAGATGCATTGTGGGAAATGTAGGCGCTAGTTTACAAGGAACGGAAGTAAGTGGAATAAATAGAATAGGATGGCCGATTTGTCTTTGAAAGTCCATCTGTGATTCTGATATGTTATATAAATGCAATGCTGAAGCAGGGGAGTACTTTTTATTATAGAGTGGTCAGAAAGAAATCATTCAAGTCCCTTTTTGGAACAATCATGCATTTTAGAAGATGCTGTCAAGTGATGCTAACCTGTCGCTGGTGCGATGATGAGAACATCGGACACCATCCTGTACTGTTGTTAAGTGGAATTTTTGAGTTAATGAAGGAAAATGAAATGTGTTTTTCACTCTTTTTCAGACATTTTTTCAGTTAAATGACGTGAGTAAGCGAAAAATAATAAGTGGCCTCATCAAATCAATGTCGCACCAGAAAACCTGGGGTCATCGGGGGTTTTTCTATTTTTTTTATACACATGCACTAGTTAAAAAGTTCCTGAGCAGGAGACCTTAAATGATGCATGAGGTGAAGAGGGAGAAAATTTGAAGTTGAACTTAAGGGGGAGTAAATAATAGAGGAGGGGAGACAGGTTTTGGTATCTTGAGGGTGATATCCTCATTGTGTTACGTGGAGTGTGGAAAACCCCAAAGATGCCCACTGTTAATTTGGTCTCCCTAGTATGATAAAGAGAGACACAGCAACCACTGGGATCAAGAATGCATGCATGTGTGTGAGTGTGAGAGTGTGTGTGCGTGTGTGTGCGTGTGCAGAATTGTAAGACGCCCCATGAGCTGCCCAACATTCTTTTTCATATCAAAGTCACTGAGCAGTTTGTGCTGTCAGCTCAGCAGCAGTGTGTACTGGTAGGACCAGGCACTCCTCTACATGCCCCATTGATCTCTACAGGGGGCTGAGCACAGATCTGGAACACACACACACACGCATGCATGCACACTTGCACACGCACGCACAGTCTTACAGAACTGGTCCATGTTATGTTTTGGGGTATTCCTCTAAGTACACATTTACACTAACCAAAAAATGCACTAACCTATGTATATTTACACTCAATATATATACAGAGGAGTTTACCTGCACACACACAATCTTCATTCCCAAGCGCTGCAGACCCCACATACAGAAAACAGTGTGAACTTTGAAGCCATCTCATCTCTGACTGAATGAAGAGCGTGAAACATCCTGTGTGGCTGAGGAATGAGTTCACAGTGATGCCGAGCTGAGAATGAGAGCTCTGGAGAGATTGCCCGGCTATGAACAGCATCCTCGTGGAGATTTCAGGGGCACAAGTCCTGTAGCCGCTGACGGTCTGTAATATGCTGTCATAGATGGGCGGTGCAGAAGGTTTGCACTCTGAGAACGCTGTCAGTAATGTAGATGAAAAATGTTTTGCTTGGTGCCGTTTATTTGTTTTTCCTTTTTCTATCTCTGGCTTTGATCTCGCAGATGGTAAATTTATTTGCAGATTAATTGCTCAATTAGATGACTGACAGATAATTAACCATCCAATTTTCTGATATATTACAAATTATTTATCAAGAAAAAATGCAAAACAATCATTAGTTGTAGCTGCTGAAAGGTATATATTTTTTTTTTACTGTCTTTTTTAATTGTTGATTGTAGATATTGGATTTAATATCAGACAAAATAAGACAGACATAGCAATTGACTTAAGGAAACTGCATCAGGTATTTTTCAATATTTTCTTTGACTTCGTTGGCCAAACAATTATTTGCATTATTCAAAAGCAAAAAAAAAACAACAAATGATTAAGATTTATCAATACAGAATGCAGCCCCATTCAATAAAATAACCACACTGTAGGCTAATTATCCAGACAGCTTTTTTGAGCTTTTTAAAATGTATTTATACAGTCAAATAATTAGTTTTGATTAATCCCTAAGAGACTTTGTTTTTCCGTTAGTGGTTGAAATACTATAACATTGTCAAAAAGAAGGAATAATTTAATGTACATATAGTAAGAGCATACATAATTAATACATTCTCTGCAGTAGCCATTCAAATTGTTTATGCATTGTATTTTATCATATCTCATTAAGAGACACCATAACAGGCCTAATCATCCCATTTAACAGGCCGACTCCTGCATTTTATCCGCCTGAATCTGTGTCACTAAATTTGAGTTCTGCTCAGGGACTAGTTTGGTCTCCACTGCTAGATCAGTACTTCTGGCTGTTAAAATTTCATGACTGTTGTCTCTGTGTGACAAAGAGCAACTGTGCTTTTATCTTTGATGGCTCTTGCTGCTGAAGTGAGAATATAAAAACAACAAGAGCTCGCCAGTGGCCAGAGGGAGCTGTGCCAAGCTGCCAAGAGTTGCGAGGCGTGATGCCCAATATGATGCTCATGAACCGCTCAGCTGGGTTGTTAAAACACAACTAGCCATTGAATGTGAGCCTTTCGTTAAAGACATTGCTGGTACATCAGCTGCAGTCGCTGATGAAAAATAATACCTGCTTTGTTTTTTTTCCTCAGTGGACCCCCTGTCTTGCTTGGCTGGTCACCCTGCTCTGGTTTGTATCTCGTCCTGGGAGCCGTGATCAAAGTCTGGAAGAGTCTTTGTTTTAACGGGGCCTGGGTGAATTCGATGAATTTGTCCAGGGCCACATGGTCTGTGTCAGATCGATGCAAACTAACATAAACAAGCCAGTTCTCTTGTGCTGGTATTTAGAAAAGGCCATTAACTTTGACTGGAGAATCATTTTGGGTCCCCAGTTTGGTCAGAGATGATAATAGGCTGCTTAGATATTGATCCGCTCTCATCAATGAAGTGCTTTTCTCTGAGAGCCCGCTCTGCTTTCTGGACACCTTGTTATGTGATATGAATACCAATGCACGTAAGCACAAATGTGCTCATACACATGCTAATAGAGAAAATCAAGAGGGGGAGCATAAGTGTACTCATTAGAGTTCTTCGGAGCCACAGAGGCAACCACAGGCCATTATACCTATCTGATGCTCCTTTTAATGCACCCTTTTCTGTTAATTCTCATACCAGCAGTGTTCATTACAAAAGTGCCAACTTCTCTGACCCTGCTGATAAACGGGTTAATGTTAATAAGGAGAGCTGAAGAGAGGGCAAGTGATCTCTAGATTGTGAGCCTGATGGCATGTGGATGAGAAGAAGTCAAAAAGGAACACAAAAGGTAGCCAGTACGTGCTTTTGACTGATTACCAAGGACACCAATCGATGTGGAAGTGCCAGACTGTGACATAAATGTCAGTGTGATTACATGTTGCTATATGTCATGGAGGCATATACACAATATGAGGGAGGCGGGGGCTGTGGAGAGGGTGAGTGTGTAGCAAAAATAGAGGTGAAAGACAAGAAAAGACAAAATCTTCTATAAGTTGTGTGACAATCATTGTCCACACTAGTCTGTGTGTCAAGACTACAGCAACTTTGGCAGTGATACAAATGCGGCGCCCTTTTCCAGTGTGATGCTATGACACATGTGAAACATTATTTATTGCTTTTTACAGCCTGGAACAATGTTTCATTCCTTGTATCTGGGATGTTGCAACACTAGCGGAAGAGTGAGGTTAGACAGTATCTCATGATATGAGGAAAAGATAAAATGAGAAGACATGTTACTGGGACTGTGAGAGACACTGCAATACACTACATATTCTATTTTCCATCCATCTTTGTTCAGGCAGCACTCGAACATTAAGTCAGCATTGAGTTTGAAAGAGAAACTATAGTAAAAGATATGAAAAAGTAACCACTGAACATTGTCACTGGCATCCAAGCACATCCAGGGTAACACACCGAAACTGAAACTGAAACTGGACAAAAAAAAACATAGAGGCAAACTCATCTGAACTTATGTCTCAGTGAAGACCAGGCCCGTCTCTAAATAAATGGGGAAAGAGCTGTTTGATTTCAGTGGGCACCAGGACATGCTTGTAGAGAATCACTAACAAAATCTGATTAAAACACTTGTTTGATGACTTGGCCCAATATTAAGGTGTATAACACCTTTTTTCTATGAGCCATACTTTTATTATGCATGCACAAGGTTTCATAAACACAGATATCTTCCATAGAGTCAGAGAGCCATCAGGATTGGCTGAATAGGTTTTCTAGGTTGGCTGTTTCGAAATAGATGATTTGCTTGTGGGAGAAAATGAGAGAAAGGATTTGTATATGTGTAACAATCACCATCTATGGCGTTACAGACGTTTCCATTCAAATTGCTGTAAGTGATCTGTCTCCTCTTTTATTATGTCTTTGGTATATCCACTTACAAAAAAATGCATAAATGCCCTTATTTTAATGTCAAAATGATATTAGTGAAAACTTTGACCTGCCAGTGGTGCCTGATGAAAAGTCATGTGATCACTGAAGTCAACAGGACATGTCTGTAACAAATGCCATGGCAATCATTTGAAAAGTGGTTGAGATGTTTCAGTCTGGCTCAAGGTTACGGACCAACTGACCAACCGTCGTTCATCATCACTGAAGCCGCGTTGCTCCTTTTAAAAAAAAGGAGTTTGCATCTTTTGAACACAGCAGGACAACTTCAAGATCAGCAGTCATTTGTTGTACTTCTACTTTGAAGCACTTTAAAATTGGAATTAGCTTTCAACCGTGATGACCCCTCTGACATTTACAAGGTGGTCAGTGTGGTTCAAAAACTCAGCTGAAACCAAAGTTATGACCTGAAACTAAAGTGTCTCTTGTGTAAACACTGTGAATGCTTAGAACACCTCCATTAAAATGAGTTCATGAGCAGTAGAACTTCAGAGGTTGTCTCACTTTTAGCAGGTGATACACAATAAAAATAAAAAATAAAAAAAAACCTTCACTTAAGTAAAATGTCATTGCAAAAGTTTGCTAAAAAAAATAACTTGGTTATTGCCTGGATGCGGCTTATCATTACAGCTCAATTCTGGTGATCTGCAGGGATATTTGCACTGCCACTTAGCCACTTTTTACGTTGCTTTGTTCTGGTCACTTTTATGTGGGTGATTAATTTAGTCTGCAGTTCTGCTTTATTGTCAAAGTGATTTCAAAGACATTTACATATAAATTGAAAGAGCTACCTGTGTTCTCTTGACTTTTAAAGAGCCAGTGAGGTTTTCTGTGAGAAATCAGCAAAAAAAAAGCAAAGTTTTTTGAAAGACATTTCCTTCCTTTAATGAAATAGCCAAAAAAGTTCTTGCATCTTTTCTAGTTATGGTCTCCCTTGTCCAGCAAAATTTTCAGTTTAATTTTAACTCTGAATTAACACACATGCACCAGTTTGATTTAAACAGCCTCCATAAAACTTTATCAGCTCAATCAGAGGAAAACCACTCATCAGTTGATACTTGTACAGTCAAAACCCTTGTCTCTGAAGAAAAGGCCACAAGAAATAACCCACAAAGCTCGCAATGTCTTTAGCACCTCATGCATTTCATAAAAATATACAAATGTGTAATAATCTGCCATTCAAAGCTGCAATCAGTGTATAAGAGCTGCGCCAACTCAGTATTTAATATCTTACAGCTGCTACAATCATGATTTCCTTGATTAATATGTAGTATTTGTAAAAGCAATGAGATGATTTAATCAATCTGGCCTCGAAACCATTAGACAAAGTATGTTCCTTGCTTTGTTTTGCAGGGCAGGAAACCTTTCTCCGTCCTTGTGCTGGACATAAAGTAGCGTACTCTTTCCTACTTACTTTTATGAGACATTCATCGTTGCAAAAGCCTGAGTGAATGGTGTCACAGGTTATCCCGCTGATGTAATGCATCGTGATGAAACTCATTTAAGAATTCACCTGGCAGTGGCCTCACAAGTGTTTCAGAAGAATGAGTTTAAAAGGCTTTTCTTACTTAGCGAGAAGTCTTGCGCAGAGTTTGAGGTGTAGTTAAAGGCTGAATGTTTCAAGTATTAAGATGGGATTTAAACTACGCCTGATGTTTCCTGAGTTCAGGTATGGGGTTTTTTTTTTTTTTCACGCCTGCTCCAAAAGGAACCCATTTTAGATGCACAGATGGAGACTATAACTCTTCACATTCATGCATTTGTTCATTTACTCGGTTGGAGGACTCATTGAAAGTGCACCCACTCATCCTTTCGGCACATCGCCACTGCTCTACAGGGTGCTCCCATTTTGTACATACATCCTCATTCTTTTGTTTTACAGAGTAATCTACCTTTGTCAGCCTCACTGTACCATCAGTATTCTCCTCCTGTTCAAGTAAATTTAAAATGACTCGAGTGTGTCTCCACCTGAAGACTCTTGTGCCTCAACAACCTTTTCTCTCCTGTGATTTCCACAACCTGTTATCATGGAGGGCCTGTAGAGTTTGCACACGGGAGATGGGAACAAGGAGCAAAAAGCAGAAACTCAGAGTTGTGGCATTTAGAAAAAGCTGAAATAAGATTGTCAACTTCTTACTTTAGATTTATTCTTGATTAATTCGACTTGCCTATAGGATGTGTAACCTTGGGCCTTTGTGTCACACACATTTCAACAGTGAGTGATGTACTAACGGGCGACAGCTTCCCACAGTGATGTAAAGACACTTTATGATGCGCAGCGTTTTATTTTATGAGCGGCTATAAAAAATGAAGAAACATTCTGAAAAGCTTTTTCTCAGCAAAAACCCAAGGCGATCGTGAGGTAATTATCTGAATAAACCTTTTCACAGCTTCTGTTAGTCACCAAATCTGGCAAGAGAAAGATGAGGCTGACAAATAAAACTATGGCTGAGCATTGAGTGAAAATGATAGACAGATTTTTTCTTGGCATCTTTATTTCCATTTCCCGCTTATTCCCCTAACCACTAAGCTCTCTCAAAGACTCAAAATTCTCTGTGGCACTTTTGGGGGAGGATATGGGAAAAAAAAAAAGCCTGCCGTGAGCGTTGCTTGCTGCAGGGAGAGACCTCCGAGTTCATCTCATTTCAGAGTTTCTGAGCAGCAGCGAAATGACTGTCTGTTCTCCCCCCTGTGCTCCTGCTGGAGCGTGCAGTGGACTTTCCTCAGGGCCACGGAGACCAGGCTCCTCTCTTCCATGCTGCTTACCACCTCTCTGCTGTCAGAGGTGCACAACTTTCCTGCAGTGCTGCTGATCAACACCGTCCATTGTATCTGCCAGAGGCGTCTGGCTACACGCATGCCTCAGCACTCAAAAATGCATTTGGGCTACACTTCCAGATATTACAGTTAAAGCTTTAGAGGCTAAACTTTTGACCATCTGTAGTTTGACCAGTGAATTCAAATCTATAATGCCATTGATAAAGTTTTCTCGATGCTGCCTGACAGTTGCCTCTAAGGAGTTCGGATTGTGTTCATGCTCAAACAGCCATGCACACAGGAATTAATGTGCACTCAGATACAATTAAATACATAATCATGGTGCAAAGATTCCACATTTACATGCATTTACAGCAAAAACATGCACATTATGTCATGCATTCACCCACACATAGACAAACCCAACACACACAATCCTAACACACGTACGGCATCTGTCTTCTTTCCTGGTTTCCCCTTTTGTGTTGCACGTCTGTAATGCGTGGATCATAGTATTTTCCACTCCCCGGCGCATAAACCTCGACACATATGCTGTCACACATACGGCACAGCGCTCATTAAACTGTGGCACACAACCCGTAACAACCCCCCAACTCCTGCTTAAATTCCCCTTCAGCAGGCGGCAGATACAGATCCCTGAGCTGTAAGAAATGACTTCTACAGGAGCTTTGCGCAATTACAGCCGTCCGCAGACCCCATCGCTTACATCTTAGGTGACTTTTACTATAACTGTGTTGTGAAATGTCATTGTTTTACATTACCATTCCCTGGTAATGCATTGTGGAGCCTGAGATTCACTCTTTTAGCCTCACTGTACAGCACATCATGCTTCTCATCCTCACTCACGGACGTTTAAACTCAAGAGCGCGTCTCCAACTGAAGACATATTCACTTACCTTGATGGCCCTTTTTACTCTGAGTTATACAACCTGTTATTACGGAGAGCCCGATAGAGCTTTTCTCCTGTCTATTTGATACGAGGACATGATAAGAAAAAAAAAAAACACTTTTATAGAGGAAGATGAAATTGCAGACTGTCATTTTCTTCTTTTCTATTCTAGCTGTCTATAAGATAAATAAACTTAGACCACAGTACTTTTTGTAAAAGAGCTGTCCTCTAGTGTCCTGCTATTACCTTTATTCCTCACATTTGAGCACTTGTGTGTTTATTTTTCAATCTTCATCCTCAAGTGAGGAAATGCTCTCAGAACATTGATCTGTCACGGCTCACCTATAATCTCTTTTCGAACCCTTTTTCTATCCCTTATTTGATTGCTTAG
Organism: Acanthurus leucopareius; assembly: GCA_029814765.1. Taxonomy (NCBI): domain Eukaryota; kingdom Metazoa; phylum Chordata; class Actinopteri; order Acanthuriformes; family Acanthuridae; genus Acanthurus; species Acanthurus leucopareius. Next base: position 1,451,885 of record JAQMCX010000027.1, read on the forward strand.
ACAGAGTGAAGGAAAACATTTCTCCACAACAAACTAATGATTAATGTCCTTTGGGAGGATTTTGTCAGTTGTGGATTTTCAGATGCTTTCCATAGAAGAATATCTCATTAGTGGTTAAAGACAGTAAACACATGCACATCACATTTCAGTATTATTGGTAACCAATTCAGTCTGGTCATATGCAATTACCATGGCGCTCTACTTTATATTGTCTTGAGCCTAATTATTCTTCAATTAAATTAATTGTGTCCCCTGACTTGATAATATCAAAAGTTGTACTAATAACAAATTATGAAAATGCAAATCAAACTATTATTATTTCTCCACATATGAGCTGCGATGATTAGTCCACTAATAGAAAATAGAAGATGATTTGCCGACAATGTCATTAATTAGTTAAGTGTTTCAGTCCCTTTTTGAGCAAAAGTATAAAGCATTTTCTAGTCTCAGCCTCTAATATTTAGGGTTTGTTGCTTTTCTATAATATTTATGATAATAAATAAGACTCTTTGGGTTCTGGGCTGTCAGAAAGAAGAAAGCTATAGAAATAACTTTGGGCTCTGGAAAATAATGATAAGTATTTTTCTCAATATTCTTATTTTAATTAAATTACAAGTTTATCCATACTTATGTTTTTAAAGAGAGTAAGTGCATTAAATTCCTGCTCATCTCTTCCTCTGAACATTATTAATATTGCAGCTGGCATTATTTGACTTACTGGAGGAGCTGCAGTGCCTGGTGTCCAAGGCCCATTGACTCTCTTACAATGTAACCTTGCTGGAAATGCCAGAACATTACTCACCCTGCTCCTTTTTGCCAACTCACTGCATTATTCTTACCCACTTAACCGCATCTGATTTCATACATTTCTACACACACACACAAAAATTAGTATGTCATATACATTATATACGTGAAATGGATTCACTTGGATATGATTACCATGTGCCAAAAGTTGTTGTTATTTATGACCTCCCTCTGTCTGAGCACCCTGCCACTTCATCCGTCACTGTCACTACTTTTATTCGCCTCACTTTCAAAGTGTGGTGACTGAGAGTGGGAGCTGGTCACATTCAAAATCTCACCAAGGCAATCTCTGGTCTTAAATGACATGAGCGTAACCCACATACTTAAAGTTGAATCCTTCGATTACCCCTGTGAGTGCCCTCGTATGAAGGCTAACTGCTGCTCCGCTCAGCACATTTGGCCCCGTTCCTTCAAGAGCCTTCGTCTCCTAGTTCATCTCGTCTAAACAACCGCCGACTCCTCAGCGATTCCCTGCTCCGCAATTCACCTTCTCCCTTTCTGACACTGTACAACGCGCAACACTGGGCCCAAAGGCAATGGACAGAATTGAAGTGTCATAAAAAGCCCATTCATGTCCCAAATGTGTCCTCAAGGCAGAAAGCTTTGAGGTTGTTTTCCTCTCTGCACAACTGGCGAATTGCTGTTCATTGCTGTTGCTTACTACCCCCACCAGGGAGACGTGATGCTTTGCAGAGTGAGTGGGAAAAAACGTTCTTTATGCAGACAAAGAAATGCTTGGAAGCTGCTGGAAGTTTTCCCAAGTCGGGTATAACTAACACCCAAACGGGAGGTTTATCTTTTTTATTTCCATTCCTGTTTCTGTAAGATTCCTGTAACAATGAAATACATGTTTTTTTCCAAGTGGGCAGATACAGAAGATGGATTTTAAATGTCATTCTCAGCAGCAGTTACCTTTTGGATCTAATTGAGGCAGCTTGTGGTGCGACACGCAGGCTGTCTTAGATGTGACTGCTTACAAACAGCTCATTTTTGGGATTGTTTGGACCATGTAATATGTAATTACTCTCTGCATCTCCATCTCGGCTGAGAGAAGGAGAATATTTTAGCTTTCTTTTTGCTGTATTTTCCTGTATCATAAAGAATTTAAAAATAGGGTTCATGACTTACAAAAACTACCTAATTTAGGCCCATTAATGATAGATGTCATTATCAAAATAAACTTTTCTACGTAAAATCGTCTTAATTTTCTTTTCAGGCTGCATAATTAATTTGACTTAATTAGCTTTTGAAGGAAAACACAGGTGGCAAATGTTTATTTCATATATATCATTATATTTCACATTTCACAAGAGGAATTAAACACAAAGGCTTAATGTTTCTTTGTGTCAAACATTACCCTGCCTGAACTCTTGATCTCAAGACACGTAAAAACATCTATTTATAATGTGCAGCTGGATAATTAAGCCTTTGTGATGATGCTTCTTAATTGTTAAGAAATGTATGTTTTCTTCCAATGGCTTCTTTATGGCTGCCTGTGAGAAAGTGAAAGATGTTTCTCTCTCTCTCTGTCCTCATGCCGACCAACAATCCAGAAGGATTTTGACATGTGGTCATGCCAATATATCTGCACTGATGTGATTATGAGTGTGTTGTTTGTGTGTGTTGCATGTGAGGAAGGTGAGATGGGAGGCAGGCGCTTTGGAGAAAGAGAGATGACGAGCAAGCTGTAAATTACTTGTGTCAGTCTCAGGGAATATATTGACAGAAAATGACCCACAGGCCATTTTGGAACTTAAGAGGCCATAAGATTTGTCTGAGATGAAAACAACTCAAGTCATGAGGAAACATGAGGCTTGGCTTATTGCTGATGTCCAAGGCATGAAGCCCGGCCCCATTTCATCCATCTTGGTTAGGTCACGATACTTCATTTTCCCTCATTTTTCTGAAAGGGGAAAATATGATTTCACCTATCGATTGCTGCATAAATGTGTTGCCTAGTGATGAAAGATGAGGTGTGCTTTGCTTTTATGTGATCTGATTAACCTCCAGCTGGGAACGCTGGAGTGTCCAGCTGCTCTGCCCCGGTCCCTCTGCAGCGTCAGAGTGCATGTGGTGGGTTCTCAGAAAGATTAGAGTTCCTATGTTTTGTTTGTGTTGAAATATCACCGAGAACATTTCACTAACCAGGTGATTATATTGCTAGCCACTGAAGATGGTTTCAGATCAGTTGGCCTGCACAGCCACAGAATTAAAGAAGACCTAAAGAGTGATTCTGAGATTAGAAATGAATGAGGCTTAGAATAATAACAATCTGCATGTTGGACTTCTTTTTGGTTCTTGTAAATGAGGTATTTGGTTTGTTTTTTTGCTAGTGGTGGGACTCGATAAAAAAATTAATCTAATTAATTAGAGGCTTTGTAATTCATTAACCTCAATTAATCGCATATCAATATTTGACACGAGAAGCAACATTTTTTGTCATTTTGTTGTCCGTGCTAGCTGCAACAT
>JAQMCX010000027.1:1455260-1479063 GCA_029814765.1 Acanthurus leucopareius
TATCAATATTTGACACGAGAAGCAACATTTTTTGTCATTTTGTTGTCCGTGCTAGCTGCAACATGTTTGGCATTGAGGTGGTAGTGGAGGTTGGAAGAGCTCCGGAAAGGCAAATACTTTCTTGGACAATTTGTGCACATAACCAGATTTCCACCCGGTAGTTGTTTTCCACCCAAGAAACCCAGCAACAACTTCTTGTCATCTTTATATATATATATATTTTTTTTAATATAAACGCTGCAAATAATGATCAGAGCCAAAGTAAAACTCGCGTGGAGAACGAAACTTCTGCACATGGGACTACCGACTGAGCTATGCCGGGAACTCGTGCAACAAGAAACGTTCCACACTGTTTGCAGTGCAAAAATAAATTGCAATTAAATGCGTTATTTTTTTTGTCGTGTTTTTTTTCCTGTAATTAATTAATTGTAATTAACGCGATAAAGTCCCAGCCCTAATTTTTTACAAATTTTTTCTAACTTTGAGCTTCATTACAGACTATTATTAAACTATACATTTTGAATCATCTCAGGTCCTGTGTAGGATTTACTGGCATCTACTGGTAAAATTGCAAAATTGGACCTATGGGCATCAAACTCACAAAAAGTGGGAAAAATACAGTTTTTGAAAATTCAGATTTTCAATTCTTGGTTACTGTAGAAACATAATTGCAACATGGCAAAATCCAAACTTTCTCCCTCTTTAGATTTTTGAAAAGGTTTATTTTAAGGAAATTAAACAAAAATTCTTTTTTCAGAAAGAGTTCATATTTAGTTAAACATACTCATGAATATAATATCCATGTCTGCCACATTTTACAAACAGATCCTCCTAATCCTTCCACAGTAGACTTTTAAAACCAGTCCTCAGTCAGTGCAGCAATAAGTAGTTTATTTTCTGTTGTGCTGCTCAGTGATTCTGGAGACATTCTGCCCATTCTGCCCTTTGTGTGCAAACACGACTTTATCAGACAATGTCTCTGATAAGGTTTTAACTCGTCTTGACTTTGTCAATGGCATTTTCTTAATCTGAGCAGCAGCTGACATTTATATCCAGCCCTCAAAGAGCCCAAAGTACCCTTTTCCACTCTATTGTTCTGTGGCTGAAAAAGCAAAAGTTATCCCTTATTGTGGCAGACAGTAGGTCCATTGATGGTGACTTCAAGGTCCCCTAAGCAGCTCCTCAACAGAGCAAGCACCTGCATGGTTAGAGCAAATGTTTAAAAAAGAAAATGCCACTGAAAGATCACATTTTTGTGTTTTACCTTGGGCACTTATGAAAATTTGGGATTTCAAAAGCCTTTTAAATGTCAGTATCAGAAGCCACAAAACAGATGTGCCTCCCTCTCAAAAACATCCAATCAGGGAAGCAAAACACCTTTTTTCTAACAGGTATTACATCCTGATACAATGTGGGAGCAGAGAGTCCCTTTTTCATTCGAAGCAGCTGTTAAAAAAAGATTGCGAATAGATTACTCACATTTGTCTGTTTTGTCCAAAAGTTGAAAAGACAACATTCTTAGAAGACAAAGGTGCTAAAAGGATTCATTTGCACAGGAAGAGACAGGAGACAACTTTTCACAGGTTACCTTATACTGTGTGAAAGCATTACGTATCTAAAAGCTTGGAAACAGCTCTTTTGGTCTAAATATGTGTATAACACTCAACAAATCCAATCAATTTTTTTTTTCAGATTTAATTTATTAGTTTGTAAAATATAAATCTTTTATCTGTATCAAGAGTCTATATTCATGCTAGCTGTGATGTGAGGCTGTGCTTAAGATCAAAAGTGCTTCAAGCCAAAAACGTATGGCTGCCAAGGCAAAATGCCCAGTAAACATTGCTATCATGCTGATTTTTAGCAGGTTTAAAGTTTATAATGTTTGCCATCTTATTAATACATTAGTATGCCAACATTGGCAGATAACAATAAACATAAAAAAAAACAACTGGGGCTGATGGGAAAAACATTGGTTTTAGTGGTTTTTGGTCATAAACTATATTAGATAAATGTAAGAAAACATGACCTCTTGATTGATTAAACATTACTGGTTCATAAATGACTACCTAGTGCTGGGGTTTGCATTGACCTTTTTTGCAGCGAGTCTTATAAAAAGGGGCCAATTTTGCACTAGAAGTATGAATACTGACTAATTTAACTACATGAAAATAGTTTAGGAGCAACTGGATGCGATTTTCTTGGCAGTGCAGCACTCGACAGTAAAAAAAAATGTTGGAAAGTTTCCTCAAAGTTTTGTAGCAGATAGATTTGTGTGTTTGCTAAGTATTACTCTAATTTTGCAATCTGGACAATGTCTGTGAGATTAAGTCTAAAAAATCTATACAGATTTGGAGCAAAAATGGAGCTAACTGCTACAGCGGAATAAGATATATCAGGCTTTGCTTGTTAGCAGGATAAATTCATTGCTGGTTTAGGAGTTTTAATAGGAGTCCTTGATGGCAGGAAACATATAGAACATTGCTAGACTTTTTTTGGGACTTGACCAAAACAGACCTGCTTGGGGTGAAAAATGGATTAGCAGACAGATGGACCAGATTTAGATTTCACATATTAGTCTTATAAGTGACCACTTGTGGTTGTTTTCTCAGTGAAGAGTCAGTCAAGAGACGACAAGAGTTGCATCAACAGGCTGCAGAGCCTTGAACTTTTGCTCAGGTATCTCTTAAGCCCCAGTGTTTTGCTGTCTTCGTGATGGCTCTACAAGAAAAACAAGTCTAATTTTAAACTGAATCCCACAATGGAGGAGGCATGTGGGCCACGCACATCATCTCTTGCTGTGCTGTAATCTTTGACCCTTTCTAAACACTTAAAAGAACACAATCCACCTTTAACACCACTTCTCATCCCCATCTCCGCCCCTGTCTCTGTTCCTCTCCTCACCTCATATTTGATCACTTCTTCCTCCAGATTTCATGAAAGAAAATCTGTTTGATTAATGTGTTACTGAAGTCAGGCCAACTTAATATGTTTGATCAGGGAGTGGTTGCAAGATGCACACATGGTGGAGGATAAAGATAGGATGTGAAGAGGAGGAGGAATAGGAGGAGAGGGAGGAAAGATGAAGGGATTATATTTCTTGGGTGAAGTTCTTCTCAGGTCGCCAGGGATGAGAACAGGTGATTATAAGAAACGGTTTGATTTAAAGCCACATACAGATGTCTTGAGGAAATGAATGCTTTAATGCCATTTTGAGAGTTTATTTTAAAAGTTGGTTGCTACATTTTGTAGGAATACCACTGAAAAAAATTTTTTTTATTGCATTTCAAGTCAGATTCCCATGCTTCTGTGGGCCTCCTGGCTCAAGCTATATGAATATAACATCAAGACAGAAAAATCCTGAATCGTGCATATGTCTAATGATGAGGCCAGTCCGGTTCTGCTACATGTTTGATGTCTGATCACACTCGTCAGCTCGTGTCCTGAGGGGTTGGCCCAGAAAACCTCCAAAAGAGTTTACAACCAGGATTTACCACAGGAGTTAAGTTATCTGCACAAATCATTCCCTTTTTCATTTGCAGAAACAGTCCTGTAGACATGATTTACAAGTACAGCAGCCGCAGATATGAAATCCAAGGGCAGCTCAGGGTTACAAATCACACCGGCTTTTCCTCTCTATTTACAACGACCTATTGGTGTCATAGAAAAGGACATATTCTAAATCTGAAGTAACAGATTACAACATTTTTCTGCTGTAATGAGGTATTTAGTTTCATCTGTGTCACGATAAATGGAAACTAGGACAGTGTGTCACATCCGCCAGAGAAACAGAGAGACAGGGAAATCCTCTTACTGTGCTGTAAGCATGATCCAGCACCAACTCGTAAGCACCTGCTCCCCTCTTGACATTGCTCTGTTTTGTCATTTTTCAAGGTAAACATCGCTCTCTCTGTCAAAACTGTGCACAGGCAATTGCTCATGGTGAATTGTGTCACTATTTTTTCCCATCAAGGATGCAGCGGCGTATGAAAACGCAGTTTAACTCAGGAGTCTAAGTAGTTTGAAGAAGGTGTGCCAAATGAATACAAACAAAAAGGCAACTGCTCGGAAGAAAATTGCGACTAATTTATATTTATGATTTGTTTCCATTATTTCTGTGGCTTTGTTACCAATATCAGTGTCAGACTTTTTGCTATTACTGTAATGCATATGATTACACAGAATAGAGGTCTGTAATTAGGTTCAGCTGTGCAGACGTTTTTCAGACAGGAAAACAAAACTTTCATTGTTGCAGTGCAGACAAAGGCCATGTTTTGAGCATTTTTGTATTTATAAGGAAATAAAATGGACTTATTAAAAAAAACGGATGCAATGTAGAGGATCTTTGATTTACCGCCATTGAATTCCAGACATGTGTAATTTACCAAAATGGACCAAGCTGCTTTAGTTGTTCCCTTGACTTACAAGTTATAACAGATGAAAAGGGAGAGGATATTGACTGTCTGACTGATTCATCAGCTCCCCCATTAGGATGGGTTAAAGCCAAAGAAAAGGCCTTTTAGTAAAAGACATTTCTCAAAGACGTATAAATAAAAGAACACGAATCATCTCCAATAGCTGTCCGTAGTCTCACTGTAAATAGCATAGCACTGAAGCCTGCACAGCATAACCTTTCATGACTCTCCTTTTATGAGACGTACTGATCAATATAGGAGAATAGGATCATTTTCATCAGTCTTCATAGCCCCTATGTATCTCTTATTGTTGCATGTAACGTAAGGGTTTGTTGTTTTAATGTTCCCTAAATATGTAGTGAACTTGATGTTTAATCATCTTTTTTTAAGATCTAGATTTAGTTTATTTTTATCTTAAATATTGATGATAAACAGGGTTTTTAAGGAGGCTTGGCAAACCTTCACTACATCCTCGTTTCCACCCTCCTCTGTGTCAGAGCTTGGATGATCCTTTCTGATGGAGGCTCCGTCCTTCTGGCCAGCCAGTCACTGCTCTGCTGCCACAGATTTTTCACAAATCACTGCCACTGCCACGTCTCCAATGGCATAGAGGGATCGGGACACAAAATCAATGGGCTCTCACGGGCTACTCCATCAGTCCAAATATCTGGAGCTTGATGGGGAAGAAAAACAGGGGGTGGGGAGGATTTGCGGAATGGATGAAGGGAGGGAGGAAGGGGAGGGAAGGGAAGCAGGTTTTATGGCCAGGCAGGGTCTGGTGAGGTTGGATGGGCATGCTGATTTGCTCTAGGAAAGGAGCACACTGAGACCGAAAGAAATGGGATACTGGTACTAGTATGATACCTGAGCTCTGGTGCCAACACAAAACAGAACTCACCCCAACTGCAGATTTGAAATGCAAATTTAGGTCCACCAAGGCAAATGAAGCTTTTCAAAGATTTCATATTTGTTTTCAGTATCTTCTTTGAGCTGTCTAACTGCCTTCTGCAATTTGTCCAATTCTTTATTGCTCCTCCTTTTTTAAATGTCCACATTTTTGGGACATAAATCAACAGTATCACAAAATATAATTGTTGCATATGCACTCAGAGTCTTTATAAGAGTGTAATTTGGTCAGTTTTCCAATGTGAATGCACTACTCATAACTTTCTTAAAATTAGTAATACCATTTGGACAGAGCTTAAGAATCTTATGCCAGCTGTCCGTACTTGACAGTAGTGAAGCATAAGAGGAGGTTGGTATGACAGGAAAAGACTGATGATCAACTCTGAGGAGGAAAAAAAAATGAGAAAGAAGGAAAAAAAATTGAAGGAGGGAGAAAAACAGATCCAGTTAATGTGTCATAATAAAAAAGATCAAGAGCAGGAGGGAACGTGGACAAGCCTGATAAGCAAGTGACTTATAAAGACGCAGTGTTTTGAATTGAGTCTAACAAATTCTTTAAAAAGAGGGAAGCAGCTCGTGCAAGTGATATCATATGGAAATGTCTCTAGCAAACCATTAAACATTCACCACAAGAACTGACTGAAGAAATGATTGCCTCAGGTTAGAGGCAATGCATGCAAATGATATGTTAAATGTGAGGCCCCACTGTCCATGTCGTAAGTTATTTCCTCCAATTTTTCTCATTTTGCACTTTGATTTCACACCTGGCTCAGGTTTTGTTGATAGGATTTAGACAATAAATCTTCCTCACACAGCTACAAGTATCATGATGCATGACCATAAGTATCTTGAATTATTCCAGTTGGTTTTAACTCGATTGTTGAAACAAAGGTTGTTTGGTAGATAACATCTTCTTCTTTTGTCTTCTTTTTTTCTCTCTGTGTCAGTGGTGGACAGCAAGGTGATCCTGGAAGGCCTGCAGAGATACGGCCCCGTGCCGATCTATCTACCTGTCAGCTACCGGATCCTAAACACTGAGTCGGCGTTCTTCCTGCAGGAGGCAAACCAGGACTTAATGAGGAACTCCAGCCTGCAGGCTCGCACGGAGTCCTTCTTTGTCCACCAAGCCCGACAGATGCCCTTTGTCAATGCTAGCTACGGGCCGCTATCCGTCCAACAGCCTGTCCCTCTGGAGCTGCTGCAGACCCTTCCAGGGCCATTTAACACGCCCCCCTTCACGACATCATCGGTTCCAACATCAACATCATCATCACCCCTCTTTACGTTCAACTGGAAGATCCACACCTACATCATCAGCGAAAGGATTCATCCCAGTTGGCCAAAGGTTCAAGTGTTGTTCTACATTGCAGGGAGAGACTGGGATGATTACAGCGCCATCCACAAGCTGCCCTGCGTCCGGATGTTTGCCTTCCACGAGACTCAAGAAGTGCGTGGGACATGCAGGCTAAAAGGTGAGCTGGGGATATGTGTTGCAGAGTTGGAGCCCCTCGCCAGCTGGTTCAGCCCGCCCACTGTCAGGCCAGGCAGGCAGAGGGTCTCTGAGCAGGCCCAGGGCACGCCGGTGGAGCTCTACTACATGATACAAAGCACAGACAGTGGAGACTGCAGCTCAGAGGACTCGAGAAAGGGCAGCTCCGTCCGCACGGATCAGCAGAGGCCAATGGGCTATTTTGCAGGGCATACACCTATGCAGCGCATTGGGAGCGTCAGGCTGTTTCAACCGCTGTCAGAGCTGAAGCTAGACAACAACTTTGTCGTCATGGCGCCCTCCAAACCCATCAGGCAGAGAGAAACACTCTCTACTTTCCTGGCCCTGTCTACGCTTTCTTCAGTGCAAATTTTCACCCTCAGGTGAGTCTGCCTCAGTTTACTCTGCTTCATTAATCTTGTGTCATTTAACAAACTAATTTAAACAGAAAGAATTGGACGTGCAAACACTTAAAAAGAAGGCACTGGTAGTCTTTTAGAGAAATCAGCAGCGATAGATAACTCACTCCACAACCACAAATCTGACAATGCAAAACAACATTTACAGTACACCCATCTGTCAATCAGTGCCTCACTTTAGTCACTGAATAAAACTGTGTTGTGGCATACAACGGGAAGAAATATCTCAAGAAAGTCTTAGTCAATGTTTGTCTGAGTCATATACTGAAATGAATCATGCAGGGTATAACTAATCTGGTACAATGCCTCTTTGTTTCTAAAACACTGTGCTGGATGCAGCTATGTTATGCAATCTTGTCACATCCACCTTCTTGTTTAAGAGATTATAGTTTGTAGGCAACACAGTTATAGTCCAATAGTGCATTTACTGTACTCTTCTGCTGTGGTTTGAAAAGATGAGAGATTAAAAAAGTGTGCATGATAAACTTTAGATTTCCCAAACCATCCCTCAGTCCATAAATAATGTTTCTATGAAACTGATTTTCTACTACCTAGCATAACTCTGACTTTGTTGCAGGTCTATTTAGGGTCGTTTGACTGTTAATCAGTGTAACATAAGATCCCAAATGACAAAAATGTTGACGAGACGGTGGTAACCAAGAGCGCCCTCGTGAACTCAATTACCTTGGTTGTTGCAGAGCAAATGCTAATTTCAGCTGGCAGACAATTTTGTGAAACGACACAATTTCGCTGACAAACTGAGAGCTTGCCACACACAGTCTTGGCTCTGGACTAAACTCGAAACCTCTTGGTGTTTGTTTCTAAGTTTGCTGTGAGTGGAAGCAAAAGCTTCTTCAATGATTTTCAAGTTAGTAAGTCAAAAGCTGAAAAGTGAGAGCAGAGTTTGAAGAGAGTTCATTTATGGTGTACGGTTTCTTTCACTGCTTACATTTGCAGGGTCATGTTTAGAGTATGGTATCACATTTACTGAATGTATAGTTTAAATCTTGTTTATGTGAAATAATAATCTTCTGGTTGAATACAATCTCTTACAACAAGCCAGGCTTCTCTTCAGAAGAGATTTAGCATCTGCTGTAGATTAATCATCTTTTTTAAGAAGTGCAATGCAAAGAGTTTTTTACAGAGACTTGGCAGTGTTTGTTCTAACCTTTTTAAGTCATTTTGGAGGTAAATTAAAGAGATGCTGCATTGCTTAAAACCTTCCAATCCGATATTTGACAGTCGTTAGGGGATTGTTTTGACTGAATCACACCTTAATTAGGCCTTTGTACTATATATAAAGTTTGTTTTCATGTTCTAACCTTTAAATTGTCTGTCTGAGGTAAATCTTTATCTAAGTTAATTCCACTCAACAGCTCCAAAGTAGTTATTGATTCATTGAGCTTTGTCTCACACAAATTACCATTCAAAATGTCTGTAATTGGTCCATGTAGTGTGATGCAAATCAAGGTGTACGGAATATGCGTTTCCACCGGGCGACTTTTATGCTCGAGATCTAAATCATGGCAGATGAAACAGTTAGCAGCCTTTAAAGTGAGGCTGTGACAGAGAGCCTTGGCAATTTGTCAACCCTGGGTGAGCAGGAAATCTGCCAAAAAGCCTCATTGCTTTCTCTCTCGCTTCACTGATGATGAACTCCCATGAAGTATTAGCGCTCGCAGTGTGTGTTTAACACATTTGTCAGCATGTGTGTAAATGGGAACTTTAAAAGCGGCATTTTTCCTCCTTTTTGCACCAGAATTGCACCCCGATCGCTCAGAAGTTCATCTTTTTTATGTTTTCCGTTGGGACAAGGCGGACTTTAAATTCAACCAAAATATCTCATTAGCAACCAAAAGATTAGACCTCAAAGTGTTTGAGAATCACAGGCTACTTCAGAGTACTTGACTGCCAGCTTACCAAACTCTGTAAGTGAACATCCGAACGCTGTTGATTAATCTTACGTCAGCTTTCTTGTGCATCTCTTTTATCTTACAGGGTTAAACCTGTGGTGCTGTTCCACGCCTTTTTCTCTCAGTTGTTGGATTTCCTGATTATAAGAAAATATGACTTTGAAATACCCTTTAAGCACCTGATATCCTCATGATGATGGTGCAATTCAAGTTTGGATTGTTGGAATGTGTGTGTATATGTGTGTATCCTTTTCACAAGAGGCGTTTGACTCGGTGTGTCGAACATCAAGGCTCTGCTTTGCTTTGTCGCTGTGTGTGTTTGTGTACCGTCGGCCAATGTTTGCCTGTGCACTTGTGCGAGCTTGTTTACGGGCAGCTTACTTTACAAGTCAGCCCGGTATGTTTCTTCCAGCAGCAAAGGCATCATTAACTATTTATGTTTTTTAGAGTTACACCCCCCCGCCTCCATTATCTTATCCATCTCCCCCCTCTCCTCACCACAGTCTGCTGTAACATGTGACAAAAGAATACTGAGAATTTCTCTGGACAGCCTTTATTTCAACATGTGCTGCTGCCAGATGGAATCAGTACATTTTTCTTACTCCAACTCTTACTCCTGCTCATTTCTGATAGGGCTGTAAAACTCCTCAGGATTTTGGAAAAATAATGTAGGCTGGAAATCCTCTTAATGTAGGCTATCGATTTTCAACTTATAAGTTTAAGTAGGATTACTTTCATTAGCCTTGACAGATCACTTTGATTTTTTTTTATGTCAATTTTACACTTTCTCCAATACACATCATGCACAGTCATAATTTTGCAATTAATTTACTATCTTGCTTTTTTTCAATGTCAAGGCACACCATTTGTCATTGCTCTAACAATTTCACATTTCAAAGTGCTACTTAAGTAATACATGCTTTCCACTTCAGAATAAGAGCCACAAAGAGCATTCATTTTAGGCCAATTATGCCTAAGTAATACTTAGAAGCCTACAGTATAATCTGTAAAGTAATTATTAGTTAGATTGTAAGTAAATAAAAGTCAACATGGGGATAAGGAAACAAGTAAACTGTACATGGAGACCATAGAGTATTTCTGCTTAACCAAAAATAAGTCATGAGTTTAAGGGTGGGCAAGAAAGTGGATGTAACTCTCAAATAAACATTTACAGCGTCCCTAATAAAATGACTTAGCTGTGACACACGTTGAATAGCATTTTTACAAACCATATACTCATATTAGAAGAAAAGCAATGAACATGTTAACCCTTAATAAGTGTTAACACAAGATGTAACAGCTACTTAACTGTTATTATTTTATTATGTAACTGTTAGTTAATGTTTATTACCACACCAACTGTCAAAAGAATGTTTTAAACAACTTTAAGATAGTGTATAAATTAATACCTTGGTTGACATGAACAACATTAGTAAATGGTTTCTAGATACATTGGTTACTATAGTTAACTGATAAATAATGCTTACTACCATGATAACTGATGTCAGTAGTTTATTTTTAAACCATAATGCATAAATTTATGGCTTCATTAACGTTAACACTGCATGTAAAAGATAATTAAGCACATTAGTATCTGTAATTTGCTGTTAGTATAAATTAGTACCTTCATTAACAAGATAAACATCATTAGAGGTGAGACTGTGCAGCGTCTTTTCTGAGTCTGTCTCTCTTGAACTGTATGTTATGGATTCCTACTAAAGAGACAGTTGATGTTAGTCTGCCTTAATGTTTCCTTTTGGCTAATTTATAGCCTTGAGTTAAACACAATGCAACTTGGTCGGTTTGTTGTTTGCTTTTAGCCCTTTACAATCATCAGATGTCTTTAATTTTAGAGCCATATTCAATCCTCTGAAAGATTCTAAGGCTTCCTTCAAAGCCATTAATGCATGAAGTTTTGTATTTATACATTACTTCCTACCCCTTAATGTAGGACATAACAAACCATTTTGTTTGATTTTGCTTAGCCAGTTTCTTCACCTTGGTTACACAGCAAAATCAACACACACCTAATCAAGGGTTTATTATTTTGTGGCATTTTTTTCTCCCTGCACTTTTTGTGTAATTGCCTGTATTTGATCTAATCTAAACTAATGTAATGTAATTATTTTGAACGTAGGCTAATTGCGGGCTTTTAATCCCAGCAACTGGAAAAAAAAACCAAAAAACACTGATGTCTGTGCACACGCCGAGTCATGAATATGCACATAAACACTCTTACTTGTGGACATATACAGACACATCACATACACATGCATGCATGGACGTGCTCTGTGCCAACTGTTAAGTCACGGTGTGTTTGTCATGCTAAGGGCTCCCAGTGGTATCAGTAATTCCCTCCTCCCTGCCTCATTAGCCATGGAGAGAGTGGTGTAACAGGTTGGAAAAGGGTTCTGCAGCTACTCCTTATTCAACATGCAAATGAAAACACCATTTTCTCCCGAACAAATTAACAGGCTTTTCAAAAGATAAATTGCCCCAGCTGTATTGTAATTTTGACTAAACAATCCGACATATTTCCACAGATCCCCTCGGGGCCAGTGGTTGCTGATGAATGCAAATGAATTTCTAATATCTGTGAGTGTGAAGGTATGAGTATGAGATTCCTCACGCTGTGCCAGCCCAAACAGTATGCATGAGTTGCTTTATTATTCAGAGTTTTAGCAGGTGAAAGTGGTAAGGTTTGGTGTTAAGCTATGAATAAAGAAGTGGACTTAGCCGAGGCCGGTGCGGAGTTGCTCAGATATTATGCAGACATGATGCAGTGCTTCGTGACAGCTGAGTGTGATCATTAACACAGTTCAGGTTTGCAGGTCATGTGCCTTGGTTGTTTTGTTATTGGTCATTGTTTGCTGAAATATCAGCAGGAGAAAAGGTTGGAATAAAGATGTTCTCCTCCGTGTATTAGCCTTATCTCGACTGCACTCCTCTGTGATTCGGTTCTCAGTAAAGGTCACCCAAGATAGGTATGTCTCTTTTCCATTTCCATTTCTGTACTTATCTGTACTTTTTCTTGTATTTTATCTGCTGTTCTGTCTTGGTTTCTCTCCTCTTCTTCTGTTGTTTAACCTTTCCCTCTCTCTCTGTTCTCACACTCTCCTTTTCTGTCATACTCCTACTTTCCCTGAGCTTGACATGCTCTTGCTCTTTGTGCCGAACCGTTGGCAAAAACCTCCTGTTATTACGTCTGGATGAAGAACTCTTGCCTTAAATTAAAAGTCGATTCTGTGTCAATGTACAGTTCAGAGTCCCCTCACCCTCTTCTGCCCTTTTTTACCCATCTCTCTCTTTTTCTTTAATCAGTTAGCCCTCTTGCCATGTGTTTACTTTAAAAGCACAGACTTTCCTCATCTACTCATTAATAAGTAATTAGTGATTTGCGGCCTGGGGAGACTTTACTATTTAGATCCAACTCTCTCTTGGGCCTTGCCACCACAAAGCAATCACCAACTGCCCGCAGCGAGTAATCTGAATGCTTGTATTTTAATGATTTTCCATCACTTTTCTCCTCTTGAGTTTGTGTCTAAACTGAAGAATTTATTGGACATCGGGGGCCCAGAGTGAACTGCCCCGCCGCTTCCCTGCAGCTTGTCTTCATTTTTTCTTCGCTCTTGCCCTGTCCATCTGCCTTTGGAAAGGCTGTATGTCCCAGAGGGGTTTTTTTTTATGATCCCACTGCTTGGCAGAGGGTCGAACGATGCGCCGTGCTATTCAGAGTGACACATGCCTTCGAGACTTTTGAGTATCTAACGGGTCGAAGGTTGCCTCAGTTTTTCTCTCTGGGTTCTTTGAACTTGTGAAAGTCTCGAGGCTTTTTATAGCTCGGTAGCAGAGAGAATAAAGGAAGTTGGAGTGGGGGTCTTCCCAAGAGAGTGGTCTAGTGTTAGAATTACTGAAGTATGAGCGGTAGGTAGGGAGGTGTGAGCAGTAAACTGTATCTATCTCAGTTATTCAACTATTATCAAGATACAATCCACACAGCTGTCAGCAGTAATGCCATTACATAGTTACAAAGATCATTTTGTAATGATATGATAACATCATTGATTAATGTTTTTGGCTCATGCATCAATTTATGGGTATGTTTCACTTATGTATTATTAATATTAATTGATAGTAATTTGACTGGACAGGAGATATTCCATGATTGATGATAAACAGTATAACAGCACTGGAACTTTAATTATATATGTATAACTCTGCTTTGCAGGCCTTCGTACAGCCGTTAATTATCGTGCCATTAAGGATTGTTATCGATCTCAGATTGCAACCAACTTGGCACAGAAAAGATGAAGATATTTCTAGAAATTACATTTTCAGTCCAATTATGAGTGATCACCAGAAAAGAATGCAGAAAAGACAGGTTTTAAACTGTTTTCAGACTCAAAAATAAACATCTACAAATGCAGTCAGTAAAGATGCAGGAGCTGAATACAGTCTTGAGGTATTTCTGTGGCTTTGGTCCACTGAATTACCTTCAGCTCTCAGCCTCTAGCCTTGACCTCGACCAAATTCAAGCTCTGTTGACATTCAGCACAACAGCACTGCCTCTTGTTTGATATCTGGTAATATTATGTATGAAAACTGTCTGTAGATTTGGCATCCAGAAGTGTTTGAGTCTTTCCATAACCTCACTTCACTCTCAGCAAGTATTTCAAATTCCATATTAAGACAATGACTGTAATCTAAACCTTAATAAAACCAATTTCCCCGATGTGACTGTCTTAAGAGCAAACCAATCAAGCTGACGACATTTTATTTGTGGATAAAATAAATCAAACATGTTGCTGATATTTTGAGTGCGCCATCAACTCTTTGCAGCCATGTTAATTAACACACTTCTTCATTATGTGTCTGATTAAAAGTATTTCTTGTTGTAAATTTGAGGTAAAGAGATGTACCCATAACTTCTGGGATGCAGGGTTGCTTTGCTCATTGTTTTGTATTATCAAAATAAGAGATCCAGCTGATTACTTAAAAAGGAAAAGAAGGGATGGAGGGATTGGAGGGTCTCTGACAAAAATTGGAATCAGTTAGTTTTATCTTTAATCTTGACTTTGACTTGGAGATTTGAGAAATCTCCAGAAATACCCAGATGTAGAGGCCTGTCTGGGAATAGGACTGACTTGCCTAAACAGATGTTTCACAATAAAGCCATTCAAAATCTGATCCTTTCCTCACTGTACCTACTCTTCTGTGATTTTTCCACCTCAAGCTGTTCAGAGTTACGGTGCTGCTCAACAGCTAAAATGAATTTGTCAACTTGAATGATTATTGCGATGCACAAACAAGTTATTCTCAGATGGTGCTCGTCATTAGCAAAGAGCAGCATGAGAAACACACTAAGGTAGTCACCACTGACTGCACAAATGGCCCAGTCACAATTCACTCTGTATTACCACTGCACATTCGTCGGGTGTTGAGTGTTTTTATAGTTCCGTCAGATCCATCTTCCCTCAAGCAGATCACATCGTGTCAGTTTCAGGATGCCAACTCTCATAGCTAATCTTCAATTATCATTTTAAGCTTATCAACTTAATATTTTTCAACAAGGTCCTCCAGTATTTGGATCCAGCTTGTGAAAAATGAGTGTGTGGGTATGATGAGTATGCTGCAGCTGTTATTTGTGTCAGATACAAATTTTATCAATCTTTCATAATGAGGATGAGATTGGACTTGTTATTGGCAGACTCTCAACATTAAAGGCCTCGAATAGGACTCAAGGTCAACCGGTCTTGATCTGGATATCCTGACTTTGAGTCTTCAGTTATGTTCTGACGATGTTAGGAAGGCATGAAAAAGCCTAAATGCCTGAGGCAGGTTGAAGGGGAAACCAACCAAATTATGTTGAATTTGGATGTTAGGTTTGCAGTCTTTTATGTCTCATTAATCAGCTGCAGATAAGAAAAGATGGCGTTTCTCAGATGTGAGAAGCAAGACTGAATAACTCTTTATACTTGATTCATGCCAAACATAAGCCAGAATAAAATATCTAAAAATTTCACAAAGATCTTAAACCTCTTTCATACTAGTTATGAGATCCGCACTGTTTCATGAAGTTTGCACATGGCATTGGGAAGTCAGAATGCAGTCTCTAGCACAATTGAATAATTGCAAGCAATGGTATGTTATTAATAAAATATGAGCTCTCTGTTATTAAAGCAAGATTAAATAAGATAAAGGTAAAAATTTATGCTGGCTAAACTACAGCTTGGAGTTTGGATCCTACATATATGACTGCAGCTGTTGTACTTTAATTCTGATTTATCATCATTTTAAAGATAATAAGGGGATCAGCTCCTACTGTCCATTACAGTTGACACCCATTCAACTTGGGATATTGCACAGAAAAGCAAAATCTCATTTGATGTCTTTATGTATAAACATTCCCAGATAATTAATTTATGATTTATAGCTAAACACTTAAATAACACAACTTCCATCCTAACATGTCCTCAGACCACTACAGTAACCAGCAGAGGCTGGTTGGCTATATGCTGCACAGATTATCCAGCCCTCTGGGAAAAATGTATTATTTCTGCGTTAAAAATAAACTCCTCTTGTCTTGCCTATCATTACAATCACTATGTGCTGTTCATCTTATAATCACATCACATCAGTGCTTGACGCCTTGAAATTACATTATGATCAGAAAATCTACTGGAGCACCAATAGGAGAAGATTGACAAGAGGGATGTTTTGAGGGGATTTTTGCAGCTACTGCAATTTCTTCACTTATCCCGCTGTTGTTAACATCTTTAGGCAACACTTCTACTCCAACTTCTGCAACGCTGTTAACCACAGCTTCTGCAATCTGAGTTGAAGATGATATATATATATAGGGCTGGAGGGGTTGACAACAAGGGTGGGATTAGGTAGTGAAGCAGTCCTGGTAGAAGGAGCTCTGCTGGCTAACTGTGGGTCTCTGTCTCTTTCACTCTCTCAGACAATCACAAGCTTGGCCTTCTAATCACTTGTTTATCCTTGATGTTTCTCATATGGATTTGCTTTGATTAGTTTGATCCCACAGACTTGACAGCTGTAACACAAACTCAAAGTCATGCATATTTTAATGCGGACTTGAGGCAAAGAAATGTAGAGAGTGAGAGAGAAATGATGAAATGCTGCGGTTGTCATATATCGGGAGCCTGTTTTTGGAAAAACTGACAGTCAGCCACAGAAATAGACAAATGCACTAACTTAACTCAGCTGTATAAGAAATTTGTGCGCCCACAGAGGAGTTAGAGAGATGCACAAATATTTTAACAGTCAAACAACAAACAAGGAAACATGAGAGTGAGAGACGGTGTAGAAGAAAAAGACAAACAAACAAAAGAAGCAACCAGAAAGATTTTGCTGTTAGTTAACTCAAAGTGAAACTATCTGTTGTTATCCCTACAGTGGCAATACATGTTTAGAGAGAGACTTACCCCATGTGAACTGTCACAGCTTTTGGCTTCACAAAATATCACATTTTAACCATAAAACTTCAACTCTGTGGAAACTAAGGAGCTTCTGAGTGGCTAATCATGTGTAAGGCAAGTGCCGTCCTGGTGGACATCAAAAACTGATGCTGTGTTTTGGCTGAAAACAGTCAAAGCAAACCAAGCAAGGGTCTGCTGGCTCTGTTAAATCCCTGCAAGCCACTGTGCCTTCTTTCCTCCTGCTCTCTCAAAATAGTCTCTCAAAATGTCTTTAAAGGCTCATTACCACAGATAGTATATAAAATACTGGTCATGCACATCGTCATGTAACCCACTGGTTTGTCGAGTACCGACTCTGCCACTATGGCCATCACCATCTCGGTTTTTCAGAGTCAGAAGTTACCATATTTGGACAAGAGGGTGGAGCTTGGGAGGATGGAATTGTTGCCAAGGAATTGGTGAAATCTCTAACGCAGCTAGCAACTGCTTTTACTCAAAAGGAACTTCAAGTCTTGATATAATTTAAATTAGAGAGCATCATACAAATTAACCCTACGCAGTTGTTATAAAAGGACAAATTAGCTATAGAGATCCAAACCATTTTTTGTACCAGGCTGTAAACATGTTTATTTGGGCATTTTTAATGTTGGGTTCCATTTAAGTTAACTCCTTTTTCAAGCCAGCTTCAAGTGGCCTTCGGAAGAACTTCAATTTTTAACATTTTGTTTTGGCATCATTTGCTCATAACACGAAACACAATTACCGTAAAAGAGCAAAGTAATAGACACGATGATTGAACAAGAACCCAAGAAAGACACAGAAGCAGGTTGCAGCAAAAATGTAAGTAAAGAGCAAGCTGTTTTATGACCTTTACAGACTCCTGTATTAAATAATCTGTTCTGTTCAATGCACAAGACATGAGTGAAAAACATTCACCTGAGACACACTCATGCAGGCAGCCAGTTCAGCCTGCACTCTCACGTCCTTTAAAGTTAAAGAGAAATCAGCAGTATCTCAGTGTTTTACACAAAGTTTGAAAAAGTCTAAAAATCTCCCCATTTTACGTAATCTGTGCATCAGGACTAACATTTTAATAAATGGATTTAACCGATAAACATAACAGCAAAACAGTAGTAGTTTAGTAATGTCATGAATTTATTAACTTTGTGAAATCTGGATTTTTCAAATGATCAAATAATTTTCCTTGTCTAATGCGCTTTCCTCTGTGTATTTTATATCGACTTTGTCTTTTGGACGGATGCTGAGACTGTTAACACAGTTTTATGCATGGTTGACCGAGAGCATCGCCTTCGGCCTGGGACGACGAAGGCATTTTGATGTTTAGAAAACCCTCCGTAGTTGCTATCAGACGCAGTAACGTTCCTGGTTTCATACATTTCAAAGCAGTTTCTTGGATTTTGAAAAGATAGTTATGTTACAGAATGTTGAAATTCACCCTCTGCTCCTCCAAAAATATTTCTCTTTTATGTGTTTTGCTTTCATTCCCAGAACAGGTCTTCTTCCCTTAGAGGCGGTGACAACAACAACAACAACAACAAGACCAAAAAAAAAAAAGACTGTGACAAAGACCTAGAGAGAGCAACAGAAAAAAAACTGAACTGACGAGCTGACAGAGTCTGGGCTTCTGGGGAGAATCATTAGACTGATCTAATATTCAGCATGCAGCTTGGAGCAGTGCCTTTGGCTGGGCTTTAAGCTGTGTTGGTCAGTCTGGCTATAGCTGGTTGGGAGGTCAGCCATTGATCTGCAGATATAAGCTGGTACTTTGGATCCGAGCCTTCATCATCCTGCAGGGCTACCACCACTGTGGGTGGATAAGCCTTGATCTGTTTAGGGGTTTGGGTGTGTGTGTGTGCCCATCAGTGTGTGTGTGTGTGTGTACACTGGCTGAGAGAAAGATGCAAGCCACTTTTTTGTGTGCGTGTGTGTTCACATATGAGTACAGATGTGGCTCTGTGTGTGTGTGTGTGTGTGTGATGCGTGTGATCTGTACGATTCTCTTTTTTTTCTCTTGTCAGTAGCCGCCCTGCTGGGCAGAGTTGACAGCAAGAAAAAGAGGAACTGAAAGGATAAAAAGAACGACAGGTCAATAAAAGAGGGAATGTTGTGTAACTGACCACCTGTGGCCAGCATATCCACCGGTTGGCACTGTCTGTGTGTGTGCACTTTTGGGGGAAAAAACACCTTTATTATTAGGTTAGAGGTAGTTACATTAGAAACCATAGAAGTGACAAATGGAGCGATGTGAGTATAACCCTCACAAGATGAAAAAAATATTTGAATAAAATATTTGAACAGAGACGTGATGATTAACTGACAGGGTGAACTTAAGTTTATCGCAGTTGATGGCTTTTATTTCTGATAGAGAGCTGACAGTTAAACGCTCTAAAATCTGGGACATTTTGACTTGATTTTATGGGTTGTAATTTGGAAAACTTGAAGTTTCTTGTCTCTTTCTGAGTGATGATAATGGCTGGTGTCTTCAAAAAGTGATATCTTGTTTCTCCTGCTCACTGCTATTAAACTCAACAACTCAGCTGGTGCTGCCATTTTTTTGAAAAAATGAGCACCCTTTCAAACGATTTGTTTGTTTGACCAGACTTCAACACCTCTTAAGTGATGCAGACTTCTTTCTTTCCACTGATGTGACAGGGTGGGTTTTTAAGCGCTGGCTGAAATGCTCATTAAAAGACAGAATGTGATGCAACTTTCCCGTCTGCTAAAAGATTAAAGGTAGAGGACCTGGCAGGGTAAACAAACAAATAGTTATGTTTACTTTGAGAGTTTTTCTTCAAAAAGCATTGTGTGTTGACCTGATGTGGCAGATGGTTTGTTACACAGAACCATCTGGGAAGTTGTCCATAAAAACTGATTGAAAAAGGGCACGCACTTTGAAAAAAAATGACTTGGCAAGTGATTGGACTAACCATCTGTCTAAACTCAGCCAATTAGATCAATTACCCACATGACGAAGAGGAAGAGGACTACAAGTGGAGCAAGCTAGTAAATCAAACTCTTGTTGAAGCCAGGCAAGAGAAGAGTGAAAACATTATTTTCTGTTTATTGCTCTTCTTTCAGAGGTTCGGAAATACTGATATAACAAATGCTAAAGCAGAATCTAAGCTAGCCATCATTGTTCTTTTCACTCACTTTTCTCTTGTGTTGTCTCACCTACACCACAGCTGTGGTTGTCAGTATTTCCTCATGGGATGCTAATCAGTTCTAGTCACTTTGATTTTGACATAATATTGACATTGTTCAAAGTTAGATGTATTTAAGCACCTGTCTTGGAGTAAACTGTTTGTATTCTTGGGACCTTAAAACACCCCATTCAATTATTTTACTTTTTCAAAAATTGGCATTTTTCTTGAGAATTTTTAATTGTTTACATTTTTGCTCACTGAGGCGGCGTGTCCTCTTGCCCTGTAAACTTTATTCAAAAATACAAGGGCCTACTTATATAGTGCCTCCAGTGGTCAAAATGTCCCTGTGGATCTTGTAAATTGGCAATGCCACGACAAAAGTTGAGGTGTGTCCCTTGTGAGAGCAAATTACATGAAATTTATTTATCAAAATAATGATAATCTGTGCTTGATAAGAGTAAATATTTCAACTTGTAAAAAGAACTTCAAGTAATTAAAACCACTGGGTTTTGTCCACTTCATTCAAACAGGATGGTTGAGGATTCAGAATGAGCTGATGACCCTGATGAAGGCCACAAGCTGAAATGAATCAATCAAACAAAGTTGTTCTTTTAACGAATATTGTTGCTGGAGCTTTTTGACCTCCACAGGACTCAGAAACAGAAACCTTTTTTCCTTCCATATTCCATTATAGTACAGTCACAGAATACAGTATCTCCAAAACTCAAATTAAAGACTAAAATACTCATTACCAATGCAAAGAAGGTGATGTAACTACCATTGTGCTAAAACATTAAAAATCTTGCATAAGATTAAGTCAGGAACTAAATAACCGAAGCAACCTTAGGATTTCTTAGAATTACCGTTTTCCTGTGAATTTAAAATAACTGTTAATGACTATTTTGTTTGCCGGTTTTTTGATGAATAAGGAGGTCTCCTCATTTGCTATGGATTAACTGAATTCAGTATGTTGTGCAGCAGAATTTCAGTCTCATCACTGTATTAAGAACTTCCCTTTCAGTAGGTGGATCAAACCTCATTAAAGCTTTTTGTTCATTTAATATCAAAGGGCCGTCTGTACAATTAATCTTTATACAAACAGATAAGCCTGCAGACAAACAAAACATAAATATTAGTTTCATAGAAAAGTTTTCATAGTTAATTTAATTTGTCGAATTGATTTGACTTCCTTTGAGTTATATGGATTCGAAGACAGAGGCTTTTAATACAGCGATTTAGTATTCGATAATGCACAAACTACACGAGTTTTCAAAGGCTTTGTTCTTTTCCATTGTCATCAGTGACAGTTTTTGTTCACAGTGACTAATTTAATATCTTAGCAAGAAATCAGTAAATTATTCAGCGTTACAGAGACAGTAAGCTGTAGATTTTTGGATAACATATTAGTATGTTTACACATTTCTTTTTCATTTTTTAATGATGAATACATACAAGAATTCTGTAAGAAATGGGTGTGGCTGCCTGCAGTACAGGCTTGTAGACTATAAAGTCTTTGAAAAAGACTATTGTGTCAGTAATTTCTGCTTTTATGTAGATGATGTTAAAGTTTTCTTGAAGAATATTCTTAATGTGTGTACATTGTAAGAATAACATTAAAGGTATCCTCATTTTTGAGTTTAACATTACAGAAAATGGCGTCTTTACTCCAGAGTGAGGCTCTTTGTGTTTGCACAGCAGTCTCTCAGCCTTCACTGTCATCTGTGTGGGGCAGCTACAAGTTTCAAAAGCTGCTGCAGAAACCCTGGAGGAGGCTTTCATGCAGGCTGCAGATGTACATTTTCTATCTGCTCCTCTGTTGTTTTACAAGTCTGAAAAAGATTGTGAAGTCTTGGATAGTCATTTCACTCAGTTCATTCTCTTTCCGACAATATTGGTGACAGGTGGTGATTCAACAGTGTCAATCCACTTTTCCCAGTATGGAAAAGCTGTGCTATGGTTCAGAGAACTAATTTGGTTTGTCTTGCTTTTCTGACAAATAAGCTTACACAAAACTGTACGCTCAAGCATTTCCAGTTTCTGTGGCTGCAGAGTGTATTCATAAAAATACAAAACCTGCTCCAGGCCACTAAAAGTACAAGTTATCTTTCGGCAACCTTAGTTGGAATCTGGAGATTACAACTAACCAAGGACAGAGCTGGATTGAGGCTATCATAGTCTGGCTTTTTTTGGTTCTTACAATACAGATAAAATGAAATATTCTGTGGTGTTAAGAGATTCTTACTTGCTTTCTGATCTGGTCTCTGCCTGTTGTTCTTCGTAAGATTAATTTAGGCATGTTAATTCTAAAATAGTGGAATCAGGACTCCTGACATCATGTAAGTAATCGTAAAGTACTGAAAATTTCAGTCCAAGAACAGAAAACCTTGAAACAGTGCTTGTGACATGAGTATTATTTTATAATTCATCACACCAGTTTTCATTGCACTCGCTCCACTCACTTAACTTCAACTTTGTCTGCAGAGTTTGCATCCCTTGTTGCCTCGTCTCCTCACTCACTATTCTATCCAAATTTAGCATTTGTCCTCCATGTCATTCTCCTCACAAACTGCAGAATATATTAGCAAGAATCAGGGTTGGAAAAGTTATGATCGAGGTGTTTTTGCAGGTTTTAATAATTGTGAGATCCGTTCCTAGCTTTTATGAGTGAGTGAAAAAAAAATCAAGGTGAAAGTTGCAGATGTGTGTGATTGTATGTGGGTTCACACACCCACACTTTGTGTCATCTAACTATAGCAAATGAAAGTCCTTGCAAGCACCAATATTATTTTTTTGTATGATGATTTGTCTGTTTGTGTGAGTCTCTTGCTAATTAATTTGCCTGAGAGGAAAACTGCAGATCCGTCTCAGTCACTTCCTGCTTGGTAGAGTCAAGGCCTAGAAGAGGCGTGGAGTAAAATGAGCAGCAGGAATCAGAAAGAACTGAATGCAGTCTTACTTACTGGTTCAGAAACATCTAACATGGGTGTCTATTTCAACTATTAGAATTAGTCTGTGATATTTGTTGATGTTTCTTTGGCTCGATTACACACTGAAGTTAGGTGCTATGGAACAAGTACAGAAAAATTGTGTATTGTGGTCCTTCGGTTTGGTCCATTTTGTGTTCACACTCCTCTGTAACTCATTCATTAGGCAGTTTTTGACTGTCATCCTGCATCATCAGCGCAAAACAAAAGAATTAATGACACCGACTGAAAGTGAGTCATACTGAATTTTACTGCGCTTTGTTTGTTGCTGTTTTTTTTTTATTTTTGAGCTTTTGTGGTGTCAATGAAGTTGTAATTATGCTTCTGTGTTTAGGCTTTGCAGTAACTATGGTGACTTCACATGTATGCCTTTGTGCCTACACCAAAGGCTGCATCACAGCTGCATATAGGGAATGCAAGAAATTCGACTTATCAGCTTGAGCTGCCTGTGTTTTCTCCTCCAAGTTTCAATGGTGCACAAGACTGAAAGCGAGGACAACATGAAGCAGGTCTAACAATACTCGCTTGTGTCAACCTTTTTGGTAAGATTTAGCAAGATTATTAAAGTAATCTCCACTGTTAACCCTCTGATCTTGATCTCTCTACAATACCTTAAACTAAACATAATAGTTGCACAGAAGATAGGTTTTTTTCAGTCTTTGGAAAGGGTGCAAACAATGAAAGTAGCTTCTTTATTAGTATGTGTTTGGGTTACAGATACAAACTCAAATAAAAGAATACAAATACAGTTAGCTTGAGGAACATGGTTACGGAACAATACAGCCTGATCATGGTCAATGCATGCATTAAGCATTACAGTGGTGCTATCAGTGAGTGAGCTCTGACACTGAACAATAAAACAAAACCTATGCTGAAGGTACCTACAGCAGGACTCCTGTTCAAAATGGCTTTAGAACTCACATACACAGATGTTACATGCCCCCCCTCTTGCTGATCAGCCTGATCCTTTTTTCATTCTGTGTCTGCCTCCTTTTTTTCAACAGGTGTGGCTGCAGCAATCAGGGTACCTGTAAAGAGGGGGAGGGGACTGCAGCTCGGGTCTTTTGTTCTTCT
>JAQMCX010000027.1:1479163-1506577 GCA_029814765.1 Acanthurus leucopareius
ACTTACTTTCTAAATTGCAACTTTTGACTCATGTAATTATGTTTGATCCCACTGGTACGAGCTATTCTGTGGGATCGTAACACAGATTTGGATCTGTCTAAGATCTTTTTAAGCTTTGTCTGATATTTAGTACCCACCAAAGTTGGAATGAGAACCATAAAGACCAAATTTTTGCAAAATTTGTTTGAAATGCATTAAGAGCAACCTTGATTTAAAATGTAACCACAGTGTTTTGCTATTAAAATGACTTTGTGCTGCTGTATTTTAAAGCAGCATTTGAGTTCTGTTGTTGAAAATGTTCATTTTCCATCTTGCAGACCAACTTTATATGCTGAAAAATTAAGTTTGTATTTCTTAAATCATCAGAAAAGTATGTGTATTTAAAAATATGTAAATATGTTTAAGAATATGAAAAAATATATAATACAGGCATAATATTTTGGCTTTTGCCATATAGCTTCTGCATATGCTCTCACATCGAGGTGGTTCAGGCCTGAATGACCACTTGTCCTTGTTCACTCTTTCATTGCTTGTCTTCTGGCACGCAGTGTTTGACTGTGGTCTGAAGGAACAGACCCGGCGTTGTCACTCCACGAGGCTCAATGCAGACAAGCTGTGTTGTGGCCCAAGGGAATCGTGCACACACAAACACACACACACACACACACACACACACACACACACAAACACACAAACAGATAGGGCAGCCCAAGGCAGCCCTCTATGAAGGGATCAGTGTAAACATCCAGTGGCAGTCGAGGTGCTGGTGGCCCTGTGAAGTGGAAGCGGTGCTCGGAGCATGGTGTTGGCTGATAAGCACTGCTAACATACAGGAGAGAAGTGAGTTGGTCATCCTTGTTAAAACACCGGCAGCCACCCTTTCCCCCCGGTGCCACATTACTGCTGCAACACCCGGAGGACAGGCTTAGACCTCTTCAGGGAAAGTAAAAAGTGGAGGGAGGGCATGACGAGTCCTGCACTTATAATGCAAGTTTGACTAGACAAGACTATCAAACAGTATCATAAGCAGCTCAAAGTATCAGATGTTGGTGGGTCAATTATGTTAAGTCTTCCCCACAAATACAAAGGCCTTTTATGGCACCATTTGATAGTATCATTAGAGAGAATACAGGAAATAAATGAAAACATGAAACAAAGGTCTCCGACAAGACTTGAACTTGGTACCTTGGTGCAGTATAGCATCATGACCCTAAAGCGAATGGGAATTTCTCTTGGAGATCAATAAAGTAAGTATCTATCTATCTATCTATCTATCTATCTATCTATCTATCTATCATGACAGAGGTGCCCTGATTTTTCAAAGCACAACACCAACCAACTAGTTAGTGTTACCATAGAGGAGGCAGATTGTTAGTCATATGCTATTTGAATGGCACACACAAACAATGTTCTCCTGATGATCAGTGTGTCACATCAGAAAACAGCCATTCTGATTGAAATGAGAAATGACTTCTTTTGTAATGTGGATGACTAGCTTAATGAAGCAGTGCAAAGCAGTTCGTCCATTAATTACAGGGTTGATGGTTTGATATCTGGCTCTTCTTGTCTGCAGTTTTTGTGTCCGTAAGCCCCTAATTTGCTCTGGAGGGCCTGTGAGAGCCTTGCATGGAGTGTTGAAGGGGTACATTAAAGGAAAATTGTAAAGCCTTTTGCCCCCAAAGGTAAAAAAGCACTATGTAAGTGCAGTCCCTTTACACTGTATGCAGGCAGTGAGAGTGTGAAATGAACACTTGCAGTTATTTTCAATAGAAAACGGCCCGAACTCTTCTTGAGGCACTGCAGGATAACAGGCATTACAGGCCTGACCTGCAGCTTGAAAACATGACAGGTCAAAAGTTGAACAATTTGAACTTCATGCAAATGAGGGAATGACGCTTTGCATGAAAGTTCCAGCAGACAGTAATCTACTAAAGCGATCTCAAACAGCTGTGTGAAAATCTCTTGTGAGTAATCTCATCAAAAGGTTATTTTGTTCGACTCTCGCCTGGACGATGATCAGAGCAAACAAAGATGGAGCGCTGCCTCTTAATTTTCTCTCATTTGAAAGGTCAAAGTGGTGGGTTCATCATTTACACAGTGTAATAACACTTACTGTGCTTGTAAGCACTAAAATGAAAACAGCAACAAGTAAAGCACATACAAAGAGCAAATATTTGTTCTCTAGAATGAAGTCAAATCCTAAAAAGTTGAATACACACCGGTCTGTGTGAAAGGAACCTGCATGTATACTGATGGTGTGGAGTTTTGTGTGTGTGTATGGGTGTGTGTGGTGTCTCTGCGACTGCCCTTAACTTCACAGTTAGCCTGCAAATAAGCCTCACATTTTCCTAAATTGTACCCTGCTTTCTCCTTTGCTGATGTAAGGCAAGCACTTCTGAGCAAGTGAAAAATAAGCCACTGCAGCCTGTCTGAATAAACGGTGCATGATGAAACCATTTTGTGAGGATAAAGTTGTTTTGAAAGGTTGTTGACACAGTGAAAAAACGCTTTTCTTTAAAGCAGTTTACCAACAGCGATGCAGTGGGGTCAGATTGTCTGCCTATACGTTTTTTGTAGTTGTTGTTGTTTTTTAAGTTAAGTCGGTTTAAATTCTTACTTGAGCGTTTAAAACTGTCTTCAAAATTCATGTCCACAGCTGGAAGAGGCGCCAAAGATGACAGAAATGTTTGTGGTGAACATTGTCTTTCATGCTGCTAATTTCTATATGAGAATCTCTTAAAGTATGTCAGATCTGGAGGGGAGGCACCGCTCTGACTTTTGACTTGCTCCAAGCATGCAAAACCTCTGGCGACACAAATATTTACTATGCAGTTTGACTTAGCTGTACTCCCAAGAAAAAACACACACACACACATTATTTACTTTAACAAAGGCACGGGGTGATGAAGAGGGCTTGTTTGCTTTACAGATCTACTGAATCTCAGATCTGAGATCAGGGCCCTGAGAGAGAAACTGGCAGAAAAATAACAAGTTAGAGAGGAAAAGATGAGGGGGAAAAGACAGTGTGAGAGGGAGAAACAAGAGTTTTGGAAAGACTATTGTTCTTGATTTTCTTTGATCCCCAAATGATTTTCAAGATATTTTTTTTTCTGCTTTTTGCTTTTGAGGAGAGTGGTAGGGTAACATTTTCCTCCAAAACAAACACTCCGTTTTTCACTTGTTTTGTTTTCCTTTTTTGTAACCAAAGAAAAATCACAGCAGACGGCAGAGATTATCTGTTGTTTCTTCCGTCCAGGCCTTCATCATTGTAAATTATTCAATCCCTAAACCATCCCCCTATCCTCTCTTTGATTGCCCCATCACATCTTTCACACTCCTCATTTCCTTTCAGCTAAACACACAGAAGCAAATTTCGAACCCTGCCATACGTCTGTGTAGTGACTTTGGATTTTTCACTATCTGCTGTATATTGTGGAGCCTTCTGATGGTGACTTTTAAGCAGTGCCCACTGGTGCACATGATGAAGAGCAAATTGGGCTAATGTGCTGGTTTAACATGCCAGCTTTGACGGATCAGCCCTGAATTGATTTTTTTTTTACCTGCAATTACAGCTCCATGTTTTCCAATAACCTGCATATGCATAGTGCAGAGGGGGGTGTGCACAAATTTCTTTGTGGATGGCTGAGACTGTGTGTGAACATAACCTTGAGAGTGTAAATGAAACCAAGGTAGAATTTATTCTATTTGTGAGGTGTAGATTTTTTTTCCAGTAACTGCCAGTTCTCTCATTCATTGCAAACATTTTGTGACACATTTGTGACAGTTTTTAGATGGACATCGTCTGAAATGTTGGGTTAAAATTGTAGCTGTCAACCCTCTTGTCACGTTGCACTCAGGCACTTACGTTACTGTCTCCCCACGACTCAACACGAATATCACAACACTGACGAATACGAAAACACACGACATGCACTGTTACCAGCGCTCACTCAGCTCGACCTCGCAAGCAGGAGGCGTTTAATCAATGACATCAGGGATATTGGTACTGTACGTCAGGACAGCTGAATGACAAACTGTAACATTTGACCCCTGATCCTGATCACCGACATCACCTGACCACCCAGCTGCAGGCTCCAGCCCTCAATCAGTCATTCAATAAATCACTCACTCATGAAGTCAGGAGAGAGCGGGGCATTTAGTTCCCGCTCAGAAACCCCGACTCCCTGTGTCATTAATGCAGCACACTTCATCAGTCCTAGCTGGCTTTTGTGTTTGTCCCCAGTGTGTCACATCCTTCAAAACCTCCCACAACTGTGTATTCACACAATTTATGATCTAATTAGAGGGCATAATGAATAGTCAACCATTTGTAACGATCGTGATTAAAATGTTTTAGTGATTGCCAAAGATTAATTGTTTCAGTAATGACTTCAGATTGATGTCATTTGCATACATATGGCAATTATGATTTTTTTGTTCTTCCTCTCCTTGATGTGCAAGCTGCAAAAGCTGTTCTCTGACAAGGCTGTATATTTTCTCTCTGAAGTCATTTTTAACCTAAAACTTAATGTAAAAACACTCTAAACCACCAATAAAATCAAGTTCAGAGTACATCATTCATTCATAATGTCAGCGGTGTAGACATACAGTAAAAGTTGGAGATACTATGCATTTGTGATGCATTTTAATGTATGTATTACATGTATGTCTTACAACATGTGCATGTTTGACCAATCACTGAGAGGTTAGAGTAGTGCTAGCAGCTCTGTAAAATTGTTCTTTGGCACAGTTTTCAGCACTTTTCATGGCAGTCCACTCAATAGTTGTTCAGACATTTGACTCTAAACCACATATATGAACTCATGGTGCAGGTTAAGTCAGGTGATCACCAAAATCACAAGATTCATCCTGAAGAAACTGCGAGAGATTTCATGGTGATGCGTCAAATAGTTGTTGATCTATTTCAGGCTGGACCTGATTGATGGATCAACCAACTGACTGACCGATGAACCAACATTACCATCCTTACAGCCGTGAGGCTAAAAGCAAACGTGACTGTGCTGATGAATTTAACACTGAAAATTACATAATGGAAGCCATTAAAATGTTTGTCTGACATGTCACTAGTTGACTTTAAAGCACCGCCTTCAAAACCCAAGCACAATCGTTTTACGTGTTGTGGTTTCCGTTGAAGGTGTTTCCTAATCTGAGCTGGGATTCCAAGGATAGGGTGATGTATTTAAAAGTGGTAAAAACTGTAATTTGTCATTTTGGTTTATGGATATTTAAAATTGACTACTCATTGCATTGATACTGTATGTTGAAGCAGAGGAGGGATTTCTACATCAACTCCGCCAACTTCCAAAGTACATGGACAACGAAAAAGTTTAAAGAAGTCATAATGTCAGCAAAGCTTGATGTATAAAGAACAATTCAAAGTCACACCAAGGTGTTTGGGCTCGTGGCGTTCATCAGGGTCATCAGGATGACACTGTGCTACTGTATTAGCACAGTCGCTGCACCAGCTGACAGCATCAATGTTAATCTGTGTAACGCTTCCTACATCAGGTTTACCAACTTGCTATAATCTGTCCTGCTAGATCCTGAGATTACACTGCTTGGCCCCCTTCCACAACCATCCAAATATTGGATCAGTCCTGGATGAGCCGTGCGGTCCAGCAAATCCAATGCAAAATCTAATTTTTATCCCCAACCTTATGTCAAATAGGTTTAACGGGAAGCAGTGTCTGCATGTGTTTGTCCTTTCCCCTATCTCACTGGCTAGGCTTCCATTCAAATTGTAGCCATAGGGATCAAGCGTCTGTCTGCTTCAACATGACCTCATTTTTTTTAAGCTAATCTACAGCTCAAGTACAAGAGAGTTCCTGAAATCCCGCATTAAAGCAAATGAAAAATTGGAAGTTTGAGTACACTGCTTGGCACACATCGTCGCAATAATGAAAAATAAAAAGGTAAACCGATGTGACACATATTTCAAATTTGTGTTAATCTGAAATCCAGTGCTTGCTTCACAAATCCGTTGACGCAAATGAGGGTCGACATATCCCACATGTAGGGCACCAGATTGGTAGTGTTCTTGAATTTTGCATTATGAGTCTTGCGTCGTGAGGGGAGCCGGTTTACTGATTTACTGGAGGTGACTTGCTGTTGGCCACAGTGGATGTTGCGCTGTCACACCCCTCAGTGTCATCATCCCGTTGGCCCGCTTTCAAGTACACAGTTGCTGCACATAAACGAGGCTCTTTGTCATTTCAAGTCAATACCCACCCACATCCAGCCTGTTTCTTCATTCAGAATATCACATATTTTTGCAGCCATATACTTTAACTATTTTTTTTCTCTTCCAGTTTTAGAAATAAACTTAAATATAATACAGCATATGGAGATAATGAGAACTTGGAACAGATAGAGGAAATAATTGACTGCTCCAAGCCATAGGCTTAGCTTTTCATGAGCTACAGTTTCTCATTTTTTGCCTCCGTTTCCTATGTTTAAGTAAATATTGTAATAATTGTATGGTTTTCATTCTGGCATCCAAAACGACAGCAATGCATTATGCAAAAATGGGGTCCACATTAGTGCTATCTCATCATATTATTATTATCACAGCACTCTTGAGGCCTTTGCTTACAAAATGATATTTTAAGTATTCCATTAGCTCTATTTATTTAATGTTCAATAATATGTGACAGAGGTGAAATTAATTTGTTCTTTTAATGTGAAACCTTTCATATAGCATTACACTTCTTTGACACCCACTGCTGAAGTAGCAATTTGCTTTTCAGCCATTACAACAACGACTGATGTTTTTTTTCCCATTTCCTCTCTCACATATAGCACTATCCATTCTGTTCATTGTTCAGCTGATGCACAAAAGCTTTCATTCGACAACTGAAAAACACCCATTTATGGAGAGGCATAGGGCTGGTCATTGTGGCTGTACACCACATTATACTGATGCCTCTGTTCAAAACACTAGGACCTTGGCGTCCAAATCATGTTTTTTTTATTTATTGACAGAAAAATAATGACTTCTCACCACTAAGATAGATTTAAGATGCACTGAAATGTGAAACCTTTGCCAGGTTTTCAAATGAAGTGTTCCTCCTCCTCAGATGAGCTCAGGGGCTTCTCTGAATTCAATTCATTTCTCAGTGCTTCTGCCCATGTGATTGCTCTTGATCTGCCATGGATTCGTTCATGTCATGAGGCTATGGCCTGCTCACACTCTGAACGTCTTCTGATTTGAAGTCAGCTGCACTCCTCTGACACTCATTTCTTCTTTTTTTAAAGGCAGGAGTTTGTTCCCAGACCTCAGGTCCAGGCTCCACATGTCAATCATCTGGCTGCTTTCCCCTTTAATTAAAAGAAAAAGAAAAAAACCACTGTGACAGAGGTGTAGGCTAAAGCATCGGCACGCTCTGTGTGTTTTTCAGGCATCCAGATATGGATGAGTAGAGTATTTGGCTGAAGGCAATCGACTCCTCTTCTCACTGAGTGCAAGGCAAACAGTCCGTGCTTTTCTTGGGCAGTACTCTTCCTCGTGTAGTCGCCCATTTGTAAACATGTCTAGTGTTTGGTGACAGTCAGCATCTCCTCAATTAAGTTGCACTCAATACAATCCACTCGAGTTTAAAATGACTATGTAGCACTTTGAGAACACCACCTGTGTTTATCTTTGTCCCTTGATAGACTAATTGCTTTTAACCCTTTACGGCTCCAACACGTTCAAAGCACGCTCATTCACTATCTGGTTGAGATCATAATACTGGTAATATTTGAAAAGAGTGGTGGGATGAGAAGGCAGTCAATGTCAGTGAGAGGTGAAACTGACATTTCACAAGGGCAAAGTGAAAGGCCTGGCAAAGCCTCATGCCTCCAGGCTTCATTTTCCAACAGAACTTATTGAGAAAAATCCAGAGAAAAAAAGAGGCTGTGGATTAAGTTTGGAGGATAATAGCCTGTTTGAACATTCTTTCCAATCATTCATTCCATCCTCCTTTTCTTCTAAGTAAAAAGTTTTTTCAACTCTAATTTGTTTTTGGAGCAAATAGAGCAAAGTACCACAGACAGTTGTACAGATTGAATTCAAGGTGATGTTCATTGCAAGGTTATTGGACTAGATTGCTCTGTACAGTGTAGGTGTTAATTGTGTGTCCATGCCCTGTGTTTTCAGCTTGTTGTGAAGGTTAAAAGACCATAGATTTGTTCATTGATTGATCTTCAAGCACATACAGTAGTGGAAATTAGAAACGGCAGACAAAATGAAAGTGTAGCTTTAGGAATAAACAGGTTAAACAAATAAATTAAATTGGACAATTGAGATTTGTGAATGTCGACGTCCTGGTGGCGCAACAGTCAAAGGAGAATCAATGTCAGTAAGTCTCATCCTCTGAGAAGCGTGAATGGTTGTGCAAAATACTATGGTAAATAATCCAATAGCTGTTGAGATCTTTCAGTCAGGATCGACAGACTGTCCCCTCATTTACTTTCTAACAGATTTCTTGTAGGAAATAAAATCTTAATTACAGGGGAACTTGAACAAAAAGTGTTACCTGAGAAGGAGCCACATTTCTTGCAAACTGCCAGTCTTTAGACCATTAAATTACCTGATAAAAGTTGACCAAAATTAGGCAATTAAATATAAGTACAAAAGGTGAATTAGAGTGAGCAATGATGTGCAGGATCTCTGGTTCCTTCAACAAATTAAAGCAATTACAGCGCAGGGCAACAAAGCTAGATGGAGGGGTGTGGCCTGAGGTTTTGGTGTTTAGATACAGCGAGGGAGCAAGATGTTTTAAAAGCAAAGAAAGCAGACAGAAAGACAGAGATCGTGGAAGACATGAAAGTGAATTTTTTTTTTTTTTTTTTTTTTTAAAAAAGGGCGAGACGGAGAAAAATGCAGCAGACTGCATGGGTGGAGATGAGCTTTGTCTGGTGAGCTCGCTTTATCTGATTGTGTTAATCTTGTCCTCCGTTGGCAACGTCGCCACGCACCAGCACTTTTAACTAGCTCTGATAATGGGAAGAACAGCATCAAACTCATTAATTGAATTAGCTCCCTCTTTATCTCCATATCTGCCTGTGTCCGCTCACCCCTACAAACGCTCCACCGACAACTATTCCTCAGCTAATTGACTCAGAGCATCTCCAGTGCAGCCCTCTTTCACCCTCCTAATTTACTGAACCAGCTTCCCAGCCTGGTTCACCTGTCATTGGCTACTATCTAAATGAATTTTACCTCGAGGTGATAGGGATTACTTTGTTTCCGAGCAAGAGAGATAGAGAGCGGTGGGAGAGAAAACAAAGACAGCCAGGTTTCTATGCCCAACAGCTTGTGTGTTTATTTCATAACAGGATTTAGCTGCAGGTGTTTCAGAATTAAAGGACACGGGCTAATTAAACTAGCTGAATGTGATTTAGCCAATTTTGCCTGCTGTCTGTTATTGAATTACACTAAACTACCTTTTTAAAATTCATTTGAAAAACCAGGCTCAACCGTGAGTTATTGCACCTTTTTAGATTTGTCTAACTAACCACCAGACCAATCTATCACGTACTGGGCTTTTGTCTTCTTAGTGATTTTAAACGTTTCACAGGGTCGGTTAATGATGCTTCAGTACTTGGTTGCTGGTTTGTGCTGTGCCTCATCTGTGTTACAGCTTTTCTCCATTGGGTTTTCTCTTTGCAGGAGCCTTTCTGTGATGTAGGAACTAAAGGTGGTTTCTTTGTGGTGTGAAACTGATATCAGAGCAATTGTTCTCACTTTCATTTATCTCCACTAAAGGTTAGCTTTGTCCACCTGCCCACACTCTTCCAATTTGTTAACATTATAACAGATATAGACACAGACCAAGGTATATGTGTGTGTGTGTGTGTGTATGTGTGTGTGTGTGCACAAAATTATTGGGTTCTCTCACTTGTGTGTCTCCATCTTTGCCAGAAGTAATGATGTGTTATCACCTGGATGGTAATAGAGGAAACCATTTTTCTCCTGTTTCTTCCTATTTTTAATGTCGTTATTTTAACTTTAAGTTTGAAGAGTAAAATAACCTTGCAAAATCGTGTCCGGAGATTACTGTATAACTCTCTCCAGTTGTTGGAAAGATAAGACCAGAACATACAGTCAATGCCAGTGCTGAGTGCAATTGTTATTCTAGCCTCTTGACCACCAAAGCCGTCTCTTCAACTCCTCTCCCCTCCAGAAAGTTTGCCCCCCATCCTCTGTCCTTTTTCATCAACACTGATCCAGCAGCTGCCTTTTTTAATCCAGCTGGCTGGTGTCTGTAAAAACTAACATTCCCTCAGTCTGCTATAACCTTAAGCATCGAGCCATTCTTCCATCCCAAGCAAGCATCCCCAGCTTCACAAACATGACTCTCTTTGTTTTTCCTTGCTATTTTTCAATCTCAATACAAGCCTTCTACCTTCGCATTCACTTATTCACTTGTTGTCAAGAGAACCAGGGGAGCTCATTTAAGGCAACAAGTAAGAAACAGTCATTCTGAATGACAGCATGTAATAACTCCTGTAATATTTCCCTTTTTTATGGATGCTTTGGAGTTATGATTTATCGTAAGGTCTGCTAAAAGCTGTTGCTTTTTTAAAAAATGAAGGTATTCTTCACTTAATCACTGGTCTCCTCCCATGTCCAGCTCCATTTTTTTATGTACTATTATTACAGTTATATAAATCTTTTTTATTATTATTTTGGCTGCAACAGACAGCTGTTTATAGACATACTGCTGTACATTATTTGAGGAAAAATTTGAATACATGACTTTAACTTTTGATGGAGTTTTTTTTTGAGGATGTCACTTCTTTCACCACTGTCACTAAATAAGGACTTCTATACAGATGGCAAAATAGTGACTACAATGTCAAAATCAAGGAAATTTTCATGGGCACTATTGTTATTAGTGCTATTTGCAGTTTACTACATTTAGCATTTTCAAAACATGGTAATTTTAAAAAAAATCTGTCTTTTAATTTACAGTGTTTGAGATTTGTAGAATTTTTTTAACCAATGTTTTTGTTAGTTAATTCTCATCTTGATACATTGTTGGTTTAACAGTCTCGGTGTTGTTATTTGCATGCAAGACTCATGTTCTCACAGTTTTTCATTTTCAACATCGTTTATATTCCATTTCATTCCCTGCTGTGTAAAGCGCATTAATATTAATGCACGTTGGTATTTCGTTCGGCATGTGAGAGGCGTGCCAGAGTGTAAGGTGTGTTGACATGTGATTCTGGCAGTGGCCACCCCGAGGTGTCATTTCTGTTCATCAATCAGGTAGAGCGGGAAACTGTCTTTTTTTCTGACAGCCTCATCCCATCTGTAAATACTCATCCCACTGATGCAGGTTTTCATGGAATTAATGAGGCAGCTTCATGTGCTGATGCATGTGAAAGGGGGCCTCCCTTCCAATTGCTTTACCTTCTTGCCCCCCTGCCCCCACCCTGCCTCCCTCACCAGAAATCATATTAGCCAAACCAATCTCATTTACAACATGCCATTTGTTAATTTAGCCCCCCAAGGTAATGCATGTGAGAAATAGAAGTGAAGTGCAGGAGGAAGAAACAGAGAGATGAGAGAAAAGGATGAGATGGATGGGAAAAAGGGGAGCGCTGATTAGGTAGGAATGAAGGAAGGAAAGAGGGAGGAAAGGAAGAAAAGAGAGGCTAATCATTAAGACTAGAGATGGAGAGTCGAACAGAAGTACTTCAGCGTGCATCCATATTGATCATTCCATCAGCCAATGATTAAATTCATTGATTACCTGATAAGTCCTTTTACACATGAAATAAATTCAAAAAACAAAAAAGGCCATGGAGGCCTGGTATGTTTCAAAATTGCCTATTTAGTTTGACCAACAGGGGAAAAAATCCCAGAGGAATACCATTTAGATTGTTACGAAACAGATGAAACAAGTACGTTTTCTCATGTCATGCACTTGTTTTTGCTTGTAAAACAATCACTTGCAATTTAAAATTGAGCACTGATGCAGACACAAGAGCTGACATTAATGGCATCAATAGTAGAATCAAAGAATCAAAGGGAAGGGGAAGAAGAAGAAGGAGAAGGAGAAGGTGCTGCTCTGCATCATCTTTGGAATTTCATGCTCTAAATTGGACTCTGGTATTTGATCGATACGGTATATATTCTATAAGCTCAAGGAGTTCATTCCATATCAGTTGATTATTGTTGCCACCCGTTGTCCAGTGTCAGAGAAGAAATCTGCTTGTGAGTTTGTAGTAATTACTGTACCGTGGCTGAGGTGACGCCTGGGAAACAGGAGGGCAGACAGCAATCTGTCTTCTCCTCCTAGTTATTGTCTGTGTCTTCCACACCGGCTGCCTTTATCTTTGCTCGTCAGGAGCAGAGACCAACACGAGGCCAGTTATTACCGCCTCAGCGGCCTGGATAAGATCAAAGAAGACCGGTTGAACACTGAAGATGTAATGACTGAGCTCTTCTAAGGACTGCTGCATGGTTTGTCATGTCATTATCCCCCAGTTAACGCTTAGTTTTTTCCTTCTCCTTTACAAGTCCAGGTCCAGAACGAGGACGGTCTCCAATTATTTTGATGTGGGGAGAAATTACCCGGCGTTCATGTTTCACCGAATAGAAATGTCTCCACCTCCTCACCTTTTTTTTCTGCTTTTGCTGTTTTACTTTTGATCTGCCTTTTTCTTGCCGTCTCTTGCTTCTTCTTCTTCTTTTTTTTCCCTCTCTTTCTCACATAAAATATTCTGCCCCATTCGTGCCAGTGGTTTTGAACAAGAGCAATTTGTCGTGTTGGAAAAGGAAGCACTGAAAGCCACTCATGTACTTCATGATAATTTCATGTGACAGAGGAGGAGAAGGAGGAGGAGAGGAACAGCGTGTTAGTACACTGGTGGAGGTGGTCATGGTTCTTCTGCACCTGTGTAGCCTCCCCAAAAAAAACTGTGACCATGAGTAATGGAAGTGAAAGAGGGACAAAAGAGACAGGAAGAGGTGGTAGAGAGCTGCAGAGATTGTAGCCTTTTAAAACTCCAGGTGTGGGGAGAAAATGGCCAAAATTGTCTTTAGTACAGCTTGCTGCTCACACTGTGTATTGCTTTAGATATATTACAAGGTGTAAAACAGGACTGGTTATGAGGGACTACTCTTTTATTCAACATGTACTGTCATGATGGTTTATACCCCTGACTCATGATTTTTTCAATGCAGCCTTCCGTTGTCATAATGCTAAGTTTAATCACGGCTAATGATATGATTTGGCTTGTACCTGCCAGATACACTTTTCTCAAGCAATATTCATCCCAAGAAAAATTTGATAAGCAAGTTTGAAAGCATTTTTTTTATTGTTTTATATAATGAAAATTTGAGAAGGCCATGAAATAAAAGTTTTTTTCTCTAAAGGCTTTTTATAGCTGTTTTTTTTCTGTCTTTTTCTATTGTCCAAATACAATCTTTTGATTTTTAGCTAGTTTAAAGTCCTTCTTGCATGTTTGAGAGTTTGAAGGGTTCGTTTTTGTGACCTTTATGAGAGGCAATTAAAGCACCACCTCATCTCATTTCTGTCTCCTGAAATGTTTGTGTGTGTAAGAGACGGCAAGAGAAAGCAAAAGAGGCCGTGTGTGTGTGCTTCTAAATTTGAAATGTATCTCGTGAGTCGGTCTGGTGACAGTTCCACTATCATCTGATTTAATGTTTTTTGTTTTTGTCTGTGTGTGTTTTGTGTGTGTTTCTGTCGCAGAGTCAAGCTGAAGGATGGTGTGGCGTTCCTGGGGGCGAGAGCCAGTAACCCTGTCGTGTGGACCGTGAGTCAGGATGTCAGGAGTGAAGGTCACAGGGTTGTAACTCTCCACTGCCGGAGGAAGGAGAACAGTTTTAGTCAAAGGTACGTCTGACTCGCAACATCTGCAGAACTGTTCAATGCGTGAATGAAATATGAAGTGAACACGGTGCTGAACAACCGAAAAAGCAGCAGCTCGCTTGTCATTTCTCGGACAGCTGTCAGAGGAGAGTGATTGGAGAGGGAGAGGATGAGAGAGGACATGACTCAGCATCTGAATCATTCATTCTTTAGCACTGTGATGCACGCAGGTCCACTGTCAGTTCTAAGTGCAGTCAATAAGGGGTATTGTTCAAAGAGAACAATGTTAAATCTTCAAATATTCAATATTTCCTGTCAATGAATCTTATAAAAAAGACCAAAGCTAACAATGGGTTGATTCTGCTA
Source organism: Acanthurus leucopareius (assembly GCA_029814765.1). Classification (NCBI taxonomy): domain Eukaryota; kingdom Metazoa; phylum Chordata; class Actinopteri; order Acanthuriformes; family Acanthuridae; genus Acanthurus; species Acanthurus leucopareius. Next base: position 1,493,377 of record JAQMCX010000027.1, read on the forward strand.
ACAATATGTCTCGTGTAGCCAAAGCAGGACTCTAAAAATCAATCATTTTGGACCAGACAGTGAGACCACAATTTACCAGAGCATGCAAATATGTCCCTGTTAAATCATCACTGTGTTTCATGTAAAACAACCAGCAGCAGAGGTGCTAAAGAAAAAAAGCTATCCTGAAACCCCACGAAGCTTGATATAATTCATTTCTCTATGTTCTAGTTGGCCACTGCTGTGACGAATAAAGTTTAAAACACTAGGTGACATTTTTGTATCTCAAACAACATTGGCAAGGCAGCTCATTTTGAGTCAACCTTCAGATACACTGTTTATTCATTTGAGTGTCTGAAAATCGTCCCGGCAAATGCAAATTCACTTCCGTCTAAGCAGTAAAGTCAATGATGGCCTCAAAATGTTCTGGATAATGATTTAGTCCTTTTTTTATGAGGTATCAAATGACAGCAGAAAACAATGTGACTGAAAGGAGTCGCTTTTAGTGATTAAATTACAAAGAAATATCAACTGAAACTACAGCTCTACTTTGTTGAGCTTTTCAGCCATTTGTTTTGATATTCTTGCCCAGACTTAACTGTTCTTGTTCTTGCCGACCATTTTCTTATTATTGTATTCAGTAAGAGTAGAGAGCTATTTCTGCTCTAACAAAAAGCTCTAAAAATGTACTGTATGCTACCTGTTCAATGCCAGTCTGAGACAGACAACAAGGCCAGTGAGGATGGATCAGCTATTAGCAACAGTACATCAATACATACCCCTCCAATGTTCATAGAGACAAAAAAATAGAAAATATAGTGAAAATTGGGATTTTGTTCATCAGGCGGCCAAAAAAGGAATGGTTATATAACTTCAGCATGTCTTTTCTAAACTGATGACACTGTCCGTCAATGTTGTTTATGGATTCTTTTTGCTGCCCCCAAGTGGCCAAAAAAAATCCCTCAGATTTGATGTGGTTTAAATGTTCTTCCAACATTTCCAGATAACTAATATCATCTTAAGTTACTCTTAGAATGAACTAGTTAGAGTACTTTCTGGTCATCTACCAACAAAACAACTGAGTAAATGTCTTCAGAGGTCACCTGTTGGCTAAAAATCAAACACCTCAAATTGTCCCCTCAAAACCCCTCAGTTTCATTACCCTACAAGACCATTGATTTCACTTCATTTCAGTGCACTCTGAAAGTTGACACTCTTTGGGACGGTCAATTTTTCACATTAAATGTTCTGGAGGTGCTTGTTCTTTGTCTAAAGTTAAACGTGAAGTGGTTTTCAAATCTCTTTTGTTTCATTCAAAGATGCCTCAACATGCAGTTAGACGCTGTTATATTAATAAGCTTGAAATCAAAAAGCTGGAGACCTTAGCTGATATAATAGCTGTTGTGAAAACAGTGCCCTTTATTTGATTGCTTGTTGCATTAAAGGGGCTGTTATTCAATTATTGACACTCCACTCAAAATGAAGCCCTGCAATGTGCCAACAGGAGTCTGAAGTGACTCCTTGCTTATAACTCTATTACAACTACTTTGTCATAAAAATTAGGATGAGGAATTTTTTTACTGTGAAGGATTAAATTTCTCAAGTGAGTTGTTTTTCATTCCACATGCAAATTAAATTGAAAAGAAAAGGCTGCTTGAAAGGAAGAAATCCATCTAAAAGTTGCGATATGCTTCCAAACTGTCTGGCAGTAGCGTAAGGTACAGTGCATGCCCGAAATTAAGTTTATGGGCTAAATTATACAAAACCACTTGTGTAATCTTTTATGTGAAGGTTTAGAATTTAATTAAGGAAGCAAAGCCAAGAGTTTGACAAGTTTGAGGAAACTACAAAAACCCATTGGGACTTAAAAAAAAAAAAAAGACAAATTTGAGTGTTGGCAGCACTAAGTGATTCATAAATTTGAAAATTTCAATCTCGTCATGCTAAAGAATGTTACAGAGCATGAAAAAAGATCTTACCTTTCAGATCAAGACACAAGCACCAAATGTATGCAAACTCACATGGGGGGGGTTTCCATTAATGAACAACTCTCTCCTTTTGTGTGTGTGTCTTTGCGCGCAGTGTTTGACATTCAGTTCTAGAGTTAGAACAGTTTCAGGCAAAGACAAAGTAGCTGCACACAGGAAGTGACACGCCCTGGCTGGGCTGTTGTTTTCCTCCTGGGTGTCAAGGTGACGACAGTGATGAATGACGAGCCATCTATCATTTACATGCATCTCTTTCACAGCCCTGCTGAGACGAAAAGACAGTGAATTATACAGGAGCGCTCAAATCAAGGTCATGCATGTTCAATCTGGTATTATGCCCAGCGATTCTATGCTGGACAAAAGACTACCTTGAAGCATTGAAATGATAATGTGACTCCCGCTGTGGCTTGTTGCTTTTGGGTTACTTTTAGCTTACATGAAAAAAAAAGGTAACCGACGCACATCAGTTAAAAAAAAAGAAAAAAAAAATTCAAAGTCTTTAGAAAATGTGAAGATTATCAAAACACGAAACTTTAATTTTGAAGTTTTCTTTGAGGTAAAATAGTTTGAGAAAGAGCAGCAGTCTTGGGTTATTCTTCTTCGCTGAAACACCAAATAAAATAACTGCTAAAATATAAAAGTGTTCCTTTGGCAGGGTCAGTTTCATCTCCCGACCAGCTGTGGCAGTCTTTTGAAGCCAGCTGTTAGATTATTTTTTTTCCTTTTTGTGGTCAGGCATCAACATGAACCCTTCACGCACCTGATTGAATAAACACGATGCTAATTTGCTTTTTTGGGTTACGCTTTTAATTTCCAAACTGGAACAAAATGAGCTGCTGGGACTCTTACGCTGTCCGCTGAAATCACTTTTTGAATTTAGGAAAGGAAACCGGCCTTATGGCTGCAAAATCCAGCTTTATTTATGAGACCAAAACAAATTTAAGGAGTCGAGTTTCCTAATTACTTCATCCTTAACAACTTTCTGATATGTCAAACATCCAGCTTGTGGGCTTCTGATTCCCTGTCAATATTTCTTAGTCTTGAGCAGGAAAGTCTTACAGCTTCAACTGAGTGAGATTTGTTGAATTAAATCTGAAAGCCTTCAAAGTAATATTCTACATGAATTTAATTAAGCTTCATGGCACCTGCACAGATCTTTTCTGACATACTTTCTCTTCCTCATCAGTGGTGAGTTCATACTCAGGGAGTGATTTTGTTCAGTATTATGCTGTGCTGCGGTTAGGAGATATCCCATCAGTCAGGCTAAGTGCAAAAAGATCTTCATTAGCCAGGATCTGAATGAGGGTAATGGAAATATGTGGAGATTGAAGCCAAGGAGTTTGAAAAGAAAAGTGCCCTAAATTATTAAATTCCTCCTAACGTCGACTGAAGCTCACTTTACCGACCATTAAAACAGCATCACTGCCGGAAACTGGATGATAAACAACGTGAGCAGGATGTGTCTCCCTTGGCTCGTGGTGGAAGGTGCGACATAATAATATGATGTTCTGCCTCAGACGGAGTCAGACAGGCTTGATAACTCAACTCCAACAGCCAATGAGAGGAGGCGAGTATTCACTGTGGACGTGCTGACTTAGAGAAAGAGTTGTATTTCAGTATAACAATGTATCCTTTGATGGAAATGTACACTTAAGGGAGGTCAGAAAACACACACACACACATCTAAGAGGTGTGCACTGTGTGTGTGTGTGTGTGTGTGTGTGTGTGTGTGTCTGCTCCAGAGCAGTAGTCCAGTTATTTTTGCAGCTATTTGTTCACTGCACTGATCTTGTGTGCTCTGGAGAAACTCGAGGCAGCTGAGAGTTGAGGTGTGAAACAGGAAACAAATGACAGGAGCGGTCGGCTGAAGAAGAAGAAGAGGAAAAGTGGTGAAACCAAGTCTAGTAGGACAGAAAGTGTATAAAACGATAAAGCTCAGTTACAGCATGGGAACAATGATTACATGCTGGACAATAAGAAAAAAAAAATCCATAGGAAGTTTACATTGATTTTTGTTTCTGCTTTTTTTTGAAAAAGAACAATAGGACACAGAAACTGCAGCAGACAGACCAGCAAAATGGAGTTCAAATGCAGCGACAGTAACGTGGTCAGATCATCAAAAGTATGAACATGTAATTGTTTTCATACATGTTTAGACTTAATTTAGAGAAATTAAGAATCCTAGACTATCGTTTAAAATTTTTAGCTGATATTTTGCTGTCACTTTCAAACATAAACATAAAAATTACATGTGTATTCACGTGTGTCTGCGTTCATCATGTAAAACATTTCCTCTCCCTCTTGGAGAACTGTAGCAGCTTCTTTATGTAAACCACAGAAACCACAGTCAATATTTTTGACACATGCTGAATTAGCACAGTATGTATGGAAGCCTGGCAAAGGATTATATCTTTAGCTCTTTGGGTTTCAATACGATGCTGCAGATGAATTCCCTGAATAACAGCAAAAGCAGTTCGCTTGGTGGCAAGACTTGTATTCCTTTTGTAGACAAAGCAAAACCCGACGTATTTATTTACGCCAATCAAAAGGTCTTAAAATGTTTCGATTTTAGGTTTGCCTTGAGAGGCACTTTTGAAATCAACCCAGCAGTTTTTTTTTTATTTTTTAAAGCTGATCTGTGTTGCAGAATGCTGTGGTCAGCATTTTATAATCTGCAGAACTGCAGAAGAGGTATTGAAATAATAGGGTCGAACCTGTGCCTGACTTGATCAAATATGTCTAATAACAGCTGCTTGTTACAGTTAAACCATTTTGCCTCAAATAAATAAACAGCATGGCTTTTCTTTTTGAACAGACACACAAAATGACTCTAGTTTATGTATATTTTGAGGTATGGCGGTTCTTCCTGTCTTACGATATCATTACATTTCACAGCCCCTCTTGAGGAACAATATTTCTTGTGCACAATAAATTGAAGGGAAAAACTAAAAGAGACCCAACCAATCCAGTTTCTAAACCCCCCCTTAACATGAGACAGTCAATGCTGAGCAAATTTAGCCACAAATGGCTTCTACGTACATGATTGTGCAGGTCTCCAGGCTGTAATAAAGCTGACTGATGTGAGATCAAAGTGCCACAACGGTCGTCAGACAATACTGCCTGCTCTGTTATGAAGATGTATTAGGACACTTAAATGTTAAGAGTTGTCCTTCACCAGCCGGTCCTCTGCTTCTGCGTCCCCTCCGCTCACTGTTTCCATGGAATGAGCGACTCCTTCTTCCCTACCATTCAAGCTAATTCATATTCTTTTCACTTGCAAGTGCTATTGAACGCAAAATCCCCGTCAGCTGTTGAGATAAATAAGCATTTGAATGCACACTGGGGGAATTTTGTGCACATTGCCTCTGTGTCTTTTGCATGTTGATGGGAGTCAGGTGGGGGTGGTAATAGTGGGGAAGTTCATATAAACAGAGCTGACATCCTGTGTGATGATCGTAGTGTGAAAGGAAAAAGAAAGCCATCAGCCATGCGTGTCATGTACTCGGGCTGCTTCGGACTCCATTATTCCTTTTTAATGAAAGCTAACACAATTTGGAAGTCCCTTTTGATTGAGGGGGGAGACTTGAGGAAACAAACGAAACAAATGAAGGTTTTGTTACCGCAGTAACAGTTCTGCGGCCCAGCGCTCGCCGTGTCAATCAGCCGCTTTCTCACACTGCGATGGAAGTTCAAATGTAATTGCAGGAGGTGAGGCATGGCATCTAGATACTAATTAAAGTGAAAAAAATCTAAAGGCCAACATTTCCAAAGCTGCTCACTCCCTCAAATTAACACATGCACAGAAGGATGTGACTCCTGCTGCAGCGGAGCTTTTTTTTGCCAAACGAACCTCCTCTCAGACATTGATATCATTCTTAAGATGTTATCTTTTGGGTTTTGACTGTGTTTTAACATGACAGGGCCATTATGAATAGAGCTGTTATGCTTGTGCAATATTTGGCATCTGGTACAGAAAATGGAGCAGTTGCACTGTCAAAGAAGAGCAATGAGTAGAAATATAATGATGTGATGGGGAGACGAGTTCTCTCCGTTCTCTCACATGCTGCATCAGTGATGGATTTAAAAACATATTTTTTGTATGAGATATGTTTTATTTTCTTCCAGCTGATTGATCGGCTGATTATTTTCTCAATGAATCAAGTAAGCATGTGATTGTAATTTTCCGAAGCTGGAAATCTGACTGACATTATAATCAATTATTCAAACAGTTACAGATTTTCTGTCAATGAAACTAATCGATGAATTGACTAAACATTTAGGCTCTAATATGACAACTTAATTAACGTCCCCTGTGAGCACGAGGGAAGCCTTTCCCCTGATAAATCTTCTATCTGCCTAATGAGTTCCATCATTTTTTAGATGGGCATGTGTTGTAAATTACAAAATCAGCCAAGAACTGTTAAAAGGGACGTTAGCTTATGACTCTCATTTATAGGCTTGCTTGCATGCTAAATTTTAGCAGGATAATCATAAGCTGTTGGCGATGATGAGTTTGAAATTTTGTCAGGGGGGACTAATGGTTCTGTTGATCAGATTGTAAAAGGACGTAAAAATAAAATGAATCTTAAAAAATCTATGAAAAACAGTTCATTGAACCATGTGATGTGACCTAAGACAAAAGTCCTAGACATCTTAATTTGACCATTTAAGCCAGTTTAAGGTTTGTTAAGCTATTGAAATTTGCATTTTCTTACATAAAAAAATTTACTGCAGCATTTTAACATTTTCATTTGATTATTTAACCTAGTGTCACTAAACTACTGTAACTGCAACAAATATGTTCTAGTTCCAGCCTTGTGATTTTCAATGAGAAGATAATTCAGGTGTTTGTTCCGACTGTCTGACACTTAGTGCACTCTTAGAAATAAGGGCCAAATGGGTCCATCCAAAAGGGCTGTTTTTCTGCCCAGAATTATTTGCTTTTATTATAGACAAATTTTGACCCAAATAACCCTTTTTGGAATAAAGAGTTTCTCAAAGATTGCTCAAAGCAGTGGTGTTAAAAGATTGTCACCTTTAAAAATTCAAACATTAACCTGTGGTTCAAATGGCATGTTCAAATGAGTTTGTTGTTGTTGGTTCATTTTCACATTTTAATTTAGCGTTTCTGCAATAGCAAAAGATGTTGCATTAAAAACCACAGGTGTAAGTGATAAGTTGAATAATAGGTGCTTAGATTTAGGGTGAGCTGGTTCAGGGTCCTGGTACTGAGCTTGCTGGCTCACTGTCTTGGCTTACGAGGACACTTAATAAAACTGAGTCATTGTTCACAGTTAGTTCCACCTGTGCTATTTAGGTCAATATGTCTGCTGTTACAAAAGCTCTATCTGACTTCCGACACTTAATTAAGATACAAGTTTGTTGGAACTCCTTCACTCTGATCACACATTGCTTCATCTGTACCAAAGTCTGTATGGAAGTTAAAACCAGAAGCTGACAGTGGAATATTTTGTGGAATTAATAATATAGGAGAATATTTTTAATAATATAAGAGAATATTTTTATGCTAGAATTTATTTCCTGCTAGCACCTGTTCTCTTTTTTAGGTTAAAATGACTTATACAGCCTGGATAAAGCAGTAAGGTTCGCCAGTGGAGACTCTTAGTATAGGAGTTGGACGACAGGCTCATTTAATCTTTTCTAATGTTGCTGTTATTATTATACACTGCATTAGTGTGTTGTCGGTAGATGCTCTATGATTCAACTGGCGTAATAAGTGAACCTTGGCATGATGCTATTAACTTTCTTCATTTCTATTTCCTCTCTGCTACGTCACTATTGCTGGAGGCTACATGAACTCACCTGCTGAGGACGGCCTGATGTGCCTTTACAGCCTCTTATGTTCAGCTGGCTTGTCCTCAGAGTCTCCCTTCCTTGTCCATCAGTGTTCCAAGACCTTAAAATACATGTTTCACTTGTTTTTTTACTAATTCACTTTATGATTTTTTTCTTCATTTCAACATACAAGTAACAGATTATTAAAAAAAATGGCTGCACAATACACAATTCATGGGATTAATTATTTTTACTAATCTGTGGAATACAACATGGTTCTTCCCAAATTCTTTTACAGACAAAAGGGTTTGAGATGTAACCCTTTAAAAAAAATCAAAAGATGAAACACTTGTAAAATAAATTGGTTCTTAGATAGAATCCCCTTAGTTGTTAGCACCCTATCAGGTGGAAATGGTCTTGATAGAACTCACAGAGAGGTTTTTAGGAGGAGCCATTACACCCATAGAAGAAGTTTCTATAGGACCTCTCATAGGGGTTCATTAATGGTTCTAGGTATAACGCTAGAATAAAATAGGTATAACTAGGTATAACCCTCTGACAAGGTTCCAGGTAGGACCATTTGTAAAAGATTTTACCAGGAATCAAATAGGTTCCTATGGGGGGTGGGCCAAAGAACCCAATATGGTTCTTGCTAGCACTTTCATCTCCAAGACTGCAGTACATTTGCATAACCCAGTGAAAAACATAAACAGGCTACATTCTGTGAAGTATTTAATACTCAAATGTATTTTTCTTTCTGTAAATATAAACTCTCTTGTCTGTGTTTGTACACACACACACACACACACACACACACACACACACACACACACACACAAACAAACAAAAAAAAGTTAACAAATAGAACCCTCTAGCGTCTTTTCACTATCAGAGTCTGCGGGATCATGAAACATGCCACCACATTCAATTTGTCTGCTGTAGCTAGAGAGGACTCCTGCTGTGAGCGGGTGGGAGAAAGGCTTACTCTAAAAGACTGACAAGACAGCCTTACAACACCTACACAATGATGCAAGCCGGTGAACCAAAGGTCTTAGGGCTGCTATCTAAAAACAACACCACAGTCTTATGTCTAAGTGACAACTTGACAAGACACCAGGATAAATGGAATTATATTTCACCCAACAATGTCTGCTTTACAGGGAAGCGTTTTCATCATGTTTGCACTTATTGCATAGTGAAAAAAGTATTTTAGGGGTTGGGATTTAAATAAAAATCTTGCGGGGAAGTTGCATGAAAAAGTGTCAAGAGTTCTGCTGAGGCTTTGATGAGGAAAGTCTGCTCAGTGTGTGAGCTCTGGTGTGAAAATAGGTTAAAGATTCAAATTGTTTTCCAACACTTGGTGAAATCATGTTTTAAGCATCAGCGAAATCGGGGTTTGTCATTCTGTGTTTGCCCCAGCCATCTGCTGAGGGAGGTGACATGAGCCTCTGAGGGTCTTCCTGTGAAACAGAGGAAGCAAGCATCAATGGGGCGAATGGAAACCCCAAGCTTGTTTTAGACTGAAGTGATTTGCATACTCTGCAGTGTGCCAGGGAGAGACGTAAGCCACAATTCCCATAAAAATAGTCTATAAAGAATCACGTTATATAACATTGCCTCTGTTAAGCATTGTTTGATCTCCCTGAATAATTTCCTTCCAGTATACCATATATTCTTTCATTGTTATAGGAGATTGGCCCAGTGGGAATAACCCCTGTGCTTATTTTACACTTGGACTGCAGGACTGTTGTACAGACCAAGCCTTGTTCTTGATATTTTAATTAAGATTATGAGTTTGATTTCAATTGAACTGCTATAAGGCCAGATATACTTTGTGTAAGTCTACTCTTTTGATTCATTTGGACATTTAACATTAATAATGTTTTTTTTCTTAAAGTTTTACATCATAATTTTAACATTAACATTATAAACTTTTTCTTCAAAACTTGTAACTCCAGCAGCTGAGCAGAGTCATGTCAATGCAGGATCATTTCCTCAGCTACACTCAGTTACATTACTTGCTCTGCTCCAAGGTTCCAACATTAACAGTATAGTTAAACTATATCTGCAGTCGTGGCTCCTCTAAAAAATTTTTTTTACAGAGTTGGTCTGGTCTGAGGGTGTTTCTTTAACAGCACAGATGCCACTGAATGATCATAAAAATATTACAGGAATTTTATCAGGCCTTAAATCTTGTGCACCTACACAAGGCTACTTGTGAGGGTGACACTACTCTTAACACTTTGTAATTCAGGCTACAATACAGTATAGTGTTGAGTTTTTATGGCTTTTAGGGAATTTATTTTTAAGAGAACAGCATATATCCATGAAGAGAATGACAGAAGTGTCAGACTGAGAGAAAAAGTTGCCATTATAAATCTGTCCGCTCCTTCAGCACCATGGACAGCACCATGGATTTATCCCTGCACAGCACAGTCAGGCCCCTGATATTTCAGAGCCATGTACGGGGCCAAAGATTATAAATTGCACAAACCTTAGTCAGATAAAGAATCAATGAGTCAGACAGAGTAGACAAACATATTGAGCTGAACAGCCCCTCTGCCCCTGCAATCCCTCTGCTGCTGGGGGATAGAGAGGCAGGGGGGTGGAAGGTTAAGAAGGGGGATGCCTTTTGGTCCTGCTGCTGAAAATGATGGCATGCCTCATTTCCTGCTCAAATTATAATTTATAGTCCCTTTTATTCTCTGATCAACAACCATCAGAGAAGACAAGAGGGACAATAAATTGTCAACTAAAAGCATTATGCCTTCTAATATTTGAGTAATTTAAGTGCTGTCTGAAAGTCATGGTTAGATTAACAGCCAGTGAAATGTATATGCAATAACAATATGTTTCTGAGTGTATTTGCATCCTCACTAGAAAGAGCTTAGTGGCTCAGAAGAACTTAATTCAAAGAATGCAGACGAGTATGTTAACAATGTCCCCCATGCTGCTTCAGTACGCATCCGTATTTTTTACAGGAAAACACATGCAAGGGCAAAATATAGCTCATTGTTTGCATCCAGTATATCCAACATACTTTGGCAATGTGCTGTTTCTATCCAAAGTGGAAGATATTCTTATTAAGATGGCGATCATTTCAACCACACTGCCCAGCCCCAGAGAGGCTTGAGGGGAAACAGTCCAATCTGTGCAACATGTGGAAGCTGTGCCACATTCATGATCTCACTGCACGTTTAAGTGATCCTGAACACCATGTACATATTAACCCAATTTGATTGATTGTTCTCATGATACGGTAATAATAGCCTGAGGTCTTGTATGGGGTGCAATCTTCTCCTGCTGTCATCACTTCTTTCACCCCATCTCATTGACAGGTTCTCTCACTTTCTCCACCCTTCATATGAAATGCAAGACAGTTATTATGTGGCTCCCGTTATGGAAATCCTGTCATTATAAAATAGTAGGAATTTGTCATTCACATATGCATTTATTATCATGAGCAAAAAATGTCATCCTTCACTAGATATGGTGATTATATCCCACATGAGCTTTGCATGTAATTTGGGAAGCTGTGCTTGTAACATTTGCCTACAGAGCTGCAGTTTAGGGTATACATACACAAGAGCTGCTTTGAATAAGAAATGGTTTGTTCTTTCAGGGCTGACATTTCACTGCACCCTGCGAACTGTTAGCCCATGCAAATGTACACTGTTTGGGTTAGTGAATATGTGTCTTTACGGCATCTTTACTCCATGCTGGAGAGTTGTTAAGAGTAAGAGTAATCGACAGAACAATAGCGGTTGAAGATTAAATGAGAAAGGAGTTCGATATCCAGTCCTCTTTATTTCTGGGGGAGAGGTCAGAGTGCCTCGTGCTGTTCTTTCTGATTGCACAGAGCTTAACTGGCATGGCCAATGAGCACATACGATCAATGGCCAAACCAAGCAGGATCAGTGGGACTGCATTTACAACCTGAGTTAAATCAAAGGTCCCTTCAGTGCAGCGTGGGCTCAGTGGATGAAGTCTCCATGCATCAGAGAGATGCATAGAAGTTAATGACCTGCCTGCTAAGGGTTAGCGAGGGGTCATGATTTTCAAATTTTTTCAAATAGTCGTTTAATTTTGAAGAATCGACTGTTTTATGTGACCATCGTCTTGTCTCCCCCCTTGTTTTTTACCAGTGCCTGGTAAAAATGCCATACTATGTAGCATTGTATTACTCCCAGGTGTTTTATTCTAAACAAAAGCAGCAGTATAACATTTAATATGGCAGTGTGAGGCTGCCTGGATGGCTGTTTATGTTTTAGGATGTAAACAGGCGTCCATTTATTATTCTTTATTATTATTATTTTTATTCAGAGACATGCTGAGACTTCCACAGCCGTCAAAATGTTCTGTGGAACTACTTTAAAAAAAGTAAACACAAAAGAGGTGCAGTGCAAACTCTGCCAGGTGAAGCTAGCATATCACACAGCTTCAACTTTGCACAGTCTTAGAGAGCAAAGCACCCAGCAGGTGGAGGGGTCCCGTTCACTGAGCAGCTCCACAGGAAGTAAATAACATGATTAACATGTAAAACAAACAATAGCCCTCGTCTTGAAGATGATAGCTAAAACATGCTTGACTGTCACATCCGAATGACGTGTGTGTGTTACATCACTAGTTTGGATTCAGGCTGAGACTCCTTTATGTGTATCAATTAAACTACTGACAGGTTAAGACGGAATAACATGTTCAATGTAGGGTGTGATATCACACTGTCTGCCTTTCTCGCACACAGGCTTCACTTCAAAAAATAAAATAATTACTTTAACGAACTTGAAAATTCTCTAAACAACTTCCTAATTTAATTTAGTAAAGTTACAAAATATGCCATTAAAAGTGCTAATACAAGGTTGAAAGGCTGTTTCAACCTTCAGTTACACCTGCGCACAAAGTCTCTCCAAAACAGAAAATGAACAGGTTACAATCCACTGTGAAATAAGTAGCCTGAACCATTCATAGGCTGTTAAATGTGATTTGAATAGGCCTGTCTAGGTATATGTTCATAGCGTAATACTTAGGGGAAAAAGCAAAGTTAAGCAATTTATTCTATGGCTTCAACATTCCTGTAGGCAAGGCTGTCAAGGCAAAAATAAATAAATAAAAACACGCTCAATTCATGTTTGGGAGGGGAATTATGATAAACTGTCGGGCTGGGGTAGGGCTTAGGCTTGAATGTCTGGGCCGGGCTAGGGCCAATAATTTAAGCCCGGGCAGGGCTCTAAGATATCGGTCCAATACTCGATCAAAAAGCTAGGTCACTTTTCGATGGGACTCAGATGATATTTAAGAGTATATACATGGTAGCACAATACAGCTGGTGTCGACACATGTAACAGCCACTGCACTTACAGGTTACCGTATTTTCCGCACTATAAGGCGCACCTAAAAGCCTTTAATTTTCCCAAAAACCGACAGTGCGCCTTATAATC